>CM061133.1:290758063-290831355 GCA_030789695.1 Scilla litardierei | reverse complement strand
ATTCCAACAACTAATTTCCATTCTAAATCTAGTTCTAACACATTTAAATGCCACAATTAACATGTCAACACTAGCATGAGAATAAGATTATGATAATTGCAAGTCCTTAACATAATTCCAATCTTACAAAAAGGATAACATTAATATATATCTCCCACAAATACAACTACATAACTTGCAACTTCATATAAAATGAAATTAGCATATGATCAATTCTCTACACATCACTTCTACAAACTAGCATCATTTTTAGCAAGCTAACATATTGAGTGCCCTAATTAACATAACTATTCTAGCTTGACAAATAATGCTATAACATTACAACTATTAACATGTTCCAACTTTACAAGGAAAATATTTAGCAACTAAAAATAAACATGTTATACAAGCATGCTACTAACTTTTTCAATGAGACCTACTAACAAATCCCACTACATGGCATATCGTGCTACATGGCATCTCATGCTACAAATTAATCATGCTACCATTTTATTCTACAATGTTTAAAAATTAAACATTTTTTTAAAACTATAATAGAAACCAAAATCCTAAACTGAATCCTACTAAGAATGATAGGTAGTTTCTACCTTGTAAAAAGTCCTCCAAATTAAATCTTGGGCCCTTCTTCTCCTTGATGAAAAGAGCTCCTAGCTTCTTCTCCAAGCTCCAATTTTGGTCTCCAATTTGTTGGATTTTTGGCTAATTTCTGGGCTAATTTGGTGTTGGAATGAGAAGGGAATTTTTGGGGCTTTTAGAGATTGAGGAGGGAAACTATTTGGAAGTGTGTTTTAAGGAGGGGGATGAAACAACATGAAGGAAAATGGGGGAGTTTGATTTCGGCCAGAATTGGGGGAGTGAGGAGAGAAGGAAATGTGATTTTTCTTTCCTTTTTGGTTTTTATTATCAAGCCTTGACAATGGGGTTCCCTAAAATCCTCTCCTCCATCCATTTAGTCAAAATTTTTGCCATGTGTTCTCTAATTTACTAACAACATGACACATAACAAGGTGTGTTGTCATTGTGAGAAAAATTTAAAATTAAAATTTTTAGGAACATTAAAATACATGGTGAAATACACCATACTCCTTAAATACATAGTATTTCTTCAAAATACCCTTATTTTCTAATATCCATAATGGGTTTAAATCTATTTAAAAATAATCCCTCCACCAAAATAATTAAAGAAAAATACAGGCATACTCCCCAAAAAAATACGGACATATCTATGTCAAAAATACGTACAAATACGCGTATATAGAAATTCAGGTCATTACATCCTACCCCCTTTAAAATAAATTCCATCCTCGGAATTTCAAATTAAGGGAGAAAAACTTTCTATACATCATATACATACAAAACAAAATTACATCAAACAAACAAGTGAGGGTACTTCTCTCTCATCTCATCCTCGAGTTCCCAGGTAGACTCTCCTGGTGACTCTCGGTGCCACATAACCCTCACTAGGTTGATCGACTTCTTCCTCAGCATCTTCTACCTCCGGTCTAGAATGGCTACAGGCTGCTGATCATAACTCAAGTCTGGTCGCACTTCGATCTCAGAGAAGTCAACGACATGATCAGGATTTCCAACACATCTCCTTAGTTGCGATATGTGAAACACATTATGCACTCCCTCAAGAGATGCTGGTAAGGCAATTCTGTAAGCCACCTCTCCAACACGAGCCAGAACTTCAAAAGGTCTAATATATCTTGGGCTCAGCTTTCCACGTCTTCCAAAACGAATCAGCCCTCGTGTCGACGAGATCTTCAAAAATACTAACTCTCCTAGCTGAAATTCCAAGTGTCGCCTCTTAGCATCTGCCCTGTGTTTATAATGGTCCTGAGCGATGCAAAGATTATCTCTGACGACTCTCACAACATCTATAGTTTCAGCGATCATATCCGGGCCCAACAATTCACGATCTCCAACATCATCCCAACTGAGAGGAGATCTGCACTTCCTTCCATACAAGGCTGCAAACGGTACCATGCCTATGCTGGCTTGATAACTGTTATTGTAGGCGAACTCTACCAGATGTAGATGTTCGTCCCAAGAACCCTTGAAATCCAGCATGCACGCCCTCAGCATGTCTTCTAGAATCTGAATTGTCCTCTCCGACTGACCGTCTGTCTGTGGATGGTATGCAGTGCTGAAACTCAGTTAAGTTCCCAAGCTAGCCTACAGACTTCTCCAAAAGTGAAACGTAAACCTTGTGTCATGGTTGGAGACTATGCTTACAGGTACTCCGTGAAGCCTCACGATTTCCTGTATACATGACTTAATCAAGATCTAGATAACAACAAAACAGAGAGAGATATTAAACAAGGAATCTTACCTCCATATATCTCTTAGCAAGATGGTCTGTCGACTGGCCCACTCGAAATGGTATGAAGTGAGCTGATTTGGTTAATTGGTCAACGATTACCCAAATAGCATCATGTCCTCGAGAAGTGCGAGGTAAGCCAGTTATAAAATCCATTGTCACATGCTGCCACTTCCACTCTGGAATTGGAAGAGGCTGCAGAAGTCCTGTCGTTCTCTGATGCTCAGCCTTGACTTGCTGACATGTCATACATGAAGCTACACTTCTAGCCACACTACGCTTCATGCCGTGCCACCAAAAATGTTGTCGCAAATCACGATACATTTTGGTGCCTCCAGGATGGATAGAATAAAGTGAGCTATGAGCTTCCTTCAACAGTTCATCCCGAATGTCACCTGATGGCACACAGATCCTGCTCCCAAAATGCAAAGATCCATCTTCATGAACACAAATCATTACGAAGTCCGGCTTCTGTCTGCTCTCGAATCTTCTTCAACTTCGCATCTCCAGACTGAGCTGCCTTGATCCTTTCAACCAAATCAGATTGAACCTGCAAGTTCATCATCACCACTGATGAGCTAGGTAAGACAACTTCAATCCCAAACTGTCAAATATCACCCCGAAGTTCTCTCTGGGCTGTCAACATCATCACTGTCGGCATGTGACTAAGAGCATCAGGTACTACGTTGACTTTCCCAGGGTGATATTGGAGGTCGACATCATAATCAGCCATCAACTCGAGCCATCTATGCTGCCTCATATTCAGCTCTTTCTGAGTGAATACGTACTTCAAAATCTTGTGATTTGTGTATATCTTTACACGTTCACCCAGAAGAAAATGCCTCCACAATTTCAATGCAAACACCACTGCTGCTAACTCCAAGTCATGCGTATGATAGTTCCTCTCATGAGTCTTTAACAATCTAGAAGCATAAGCTGCTACCCTACCATGCTGATGGAGAACACATCCCAATCATCTGCCTGACATGTCACAATAAATCTCATATCCACCCGAATGATCTGGAATCGTCAGGACAGGTGCAGTGATCAATCTATGCTTCAGTTCATCGAATGCTCGCTGATATTCCTCTGACCAATTGTAAGCAACATTCTTCTTGGTTAAATGAGTCATCGGTGCCGCGATCTTAGAGAAATCCTTGATGAACTTCCTGTAGTACCCAGCCAATCCTAAGATACTTCTGATCTCTGTTACTGACTTAGGAACTGGCCACTTCTCTACTACAGCAACCTTCTCCAGATCTATAGCTATCCCATCTCCAGATACAACATGTCCCAGAAAATCAACCTTGGTCAGCCAAAACTGACACTTGCTATACTTAGCATATAACTGGTGCTGCCTTAGAGTCTCTAGGACTATCCTCAGATGCTCAGCATGATCTTCCTCTGATCTCGAGTACACCAAGATATCATCTATGAAGATGACCACAAACTTATCCAAGTACTCATAGAAGACTTGGTTCATCAACCTCATGAATGTAGCTGGTGCATTAGTAACACCGAAAGGCATTACTAAAAACTCATAATGACCATATCGGGTTCTAAATGCAGTCTTTGGAACATCTGATCCTCTGACCTTCACCTGATGATATCCGCTTCTCAAATCCAACTTTGAATACAAGCGAGATCCACCTAACTGATCAAAGATGTCATCAATCCTGGGGAGAGGATACTTGTTCTTCACAGTAACTTTATTCAACTCCCGGTAGTCGATACACATCCTTCGAGATCCATCCTTCTTGTTCACCAAAAGTACTGGTGCACCCGATGGCGAAACACTTGGCTGAATCAAACCACGCTCTGACATATCCTTCAACTGACTACGAAGCTCTGATAACTCTGGAGGAGCCATATGGTATGGAGCCTTCACAATCGGTTGAGTGCCTGGAATCAGATCGATGGTGAACTCCAATGATCTATCCGGAGGAAGTCCATAGATATCGTCTGGAAAGACATCATGAAAATCCCGGACTACTCTCGGCAATACAGGTTCAGCATCCATCTCCATCATCACTTCTACTGGACTGGCCTTAAACTTCAATGATCCAAAGGAACTACTACCACTAAGAAACTCAAACTCTGGATGATCAGGAATCTAAAACACTATCTTCCTGAGCCTACAATCTATAGTGGCATAGAACATCCCTAACCAGTCCATCCCAAATACTGCTTCAAAATGGGGCATCTCCATCACTAAGAAATCTGCATACAGCCTACGTCCACAAATCTCAACAGGACACTGTTGGTATCCCGAAGAACTGCGGATCACTCCATTCCCTATATGGATATTCCAACTAGAAGCAAAGGAGTCTACTACTAATGAATTCCTAGTCACAAACTGCTGAGACAAGAAGCAATGGGATGCTCCCGAATCGAATAGTGACAAGGCAGGGAAGGAAGCCACTCTAATGACACCTAAGAGAATAAACATAAACTAACATAAGAATCTAAACATCCTAGTCACAGCCACAAAAATAACATGCTATAATAAAATAACAAAGCATGCAACTCTAAAAATAAATAGGTACCAGTGATAACACGACCGGTGTCCTCTGCCTCAACAGCCGTCATGGTGAAAGCCTGACGCCTCGGCGCCGCTCTCCTAGGGGTCTGCTGCTGCTGCTGCGGAGGCCTAGGTGGTCCTCTCTGAGTCACTGCACCAGGCGCTGGTGGAGCTGGTAGTGGAAGCCTCCTGTGGAGCCGGCGGAAGGGTCCTCTGCTGCTGCTGCACAGGCCGGACTGCCACTGGTGCCCAAGATCCTGAAGTCTGTCCCTGTTGAGGACACTGCCTACTGATGTGCCCAGACTGACCACAGGTAAAACATCGCACATGCCTAAACTTGCAATCCTGCTGGTCATGCCCAGTCTTCCCACAAAATCCACAAGGCTGACGACGTTGTGATGCTGATGGAGCTCCGGGCCTCCGAAACTGAGTGGTCTGAGTGGTGATCACTCTGTATTTTACACCTTTTTTCTGCATGTTTGCATGCCATTTAGATCGCTTAAATCACGTTTTTCACGTTTATTCGACAATATTGCGATGCTTTTCACGATTTGTTATTTTTGTCGTATTTCAGGAGATTTGGAGCGATTTGGAGTGATTCTGAGATGCACCCACTCCGGAGTGTCACCGACAACTCTCTTGAGGGGTATTTTGCTATTGGAGAGGAGTGGAAGAGGAAAGAACGTCGTAGGAGCGATGAGGAGGCAAAAACATGAAGAATGGGCATTTTCAGCATGCCACTCGGCCGAGTGAAGGAGTCACTCGGCCGACCATCGGAAGCCCGCTCGACCGGCCAGATCGGACACGCAACAGGCGTGCACTCGGCCGAGCATCGCCAAGTCACTCGGCCAAACCACGAATACCCACTCGCCCAAGTGGCATCAAGACGGCGGCACCAAAAATGACAGACTTACTGTTTTTGTACAGTCAATTTCCGAGTCGCCGTCCGCCCGAGTGACAAATGACGTCCACCCGAGTGACAAATGATGTCCGCCCGAGTGACGAAAGACCGTCCGCCCGAGTGACCTCCGAGGACGCGACCCCCAAGACCCCCCAACTCTCTGTTTTTGTACAGGGTTTGTCACTCGGCCGAGTGACATTTGTCACTCGGCCGAGTGACATTTGTCACTCGGCCGAGTGACATTTGTCACTCGGCCGAGTGAGTCGCGCTGCCTGTAGCGTAAACTGCGATTTTGAGGCTGTGCAGGGGCATTTTCGTCAGGGTTTTTGGGCGATTTTGGGGGGTATTTAACCCCAGTTTTTAACCTAGTTTAGAGAGCCTTTTTCAGAACTTTTGCAGCCTTTTTATATTAACTTTTTAGGGATTAGATTGAGCTTTTAGAGAGGAGAGAAAAGTGAGATTTTGTTGGATGTTATCTTGTTCTTCATTGGTTTGTCTCTCTTTCTCTCAAAAACTCCATTTTTATTGATATTTTGAATATAGCAATGAATTCTATTGATTTTGATTGTGAATTTCTATTGAATTTGATTATGAATTGTGAGTAGTTCATCGTCTTAGGGCGTAGGGATGAACCCTACGAGCCCAATTTCGAATTTGTGATGAATTGGTGAAACTATTTCTAGGATTGATTAGTGTTAGTTTGGGATTGTTATAATACGA
Source organism: Scilla litardierei (assembly GCA_030789695.1). Taxonomy (NCBI): domain Eukaryota; kingdom Viridiplantae; phylum Streptophyta; class Magnoliopsida; order Asparagales; family Asparagaceae; genus Scilla; species Scilla litardierei. Next base: position 290,824,890 of record CM061133.1, on the reverse strand, counting down.
ATAGCTAGGGATTCATATCGATTGGGATTTGCAAGAGATTTGATCCCAATTCGATAGGAAGCCCAAGATATTCGAATTGGGTTGCCATTGAATTTCTCTGGAATTGGTTTGCAAGAGATTGGACCGAAACTAGGGTTTTCGATTGCAATTCTATACCAATACCCGTTTGTAAGAGATTGGACGGGTAGGAACTATCCCAACTTAGGTCGTAGCTCGAGTTTGCACGAGAGTGGGCTCGAGACACGATTGAACGATGATGTTGTTCTTCACGCTAGCTTGCCTAGGTTAGGGGTTGCAAGAGATTGGACCCTACCCTAGGTTTGCTATAGACCGGCAATAGCGCGAGAGCGTGAGCTTAGTTCTACATTTAGTTGCAACTAGTTCACCCAAAATTCAAGTCTAGCAATTGTGAAACCTACTAGTCACAATGATGAGATACTGCAAGTAGCGGGGATTCCCTATCCCCTAAGCGTATTTATTAATTTGTTATTTCTTTTATACATCTGAACGACTGTGACCGCATATTTGCGAACATTTCTCGACTTTTCCTATAGCCAGGTGATTGAAGAAGACACTGTTATTAAGCCTCCCTGTGTTCGATACCCGCTCGCCGCTACACCGTACGCTTGCGGTAAGACTACAGTGTCGCCGCTCCGGGACGTGTATCCGGGGCGCGATCAAGTTTTTGGCACCGTTGCCGGGGAGCGCAATAGTGTTTGATTCTATCTACCTAGCTATCTCTTTTTTATCATTTCTATTTTTATTTTACCCTTCCTTTATGCTAACTATTTCTTTGAAACTCTTTTCTCCCTTGCATGTACACGAGGTCCTCGGCGAACCCCGAAGAAATACTATACGATCCGGAGATCGAGCGTACGTTGAGGAGGATCCGAGCGGATAGGAGACTTGATACGGGAGGGAATTTTAGGACCGAACCTGAGACACCCGAAGGCTTGGCAGATCGAATGGCGAGGATCATTTCCATAAGAGATAGGCTTCGGCCTAAGACTTCTTCCGCGACCTCGTCCATAGCCATGCCGGAGTTGGCGGCCGACAAAAATTTCGAATTGAAGACCGGATTGGTGGTCCTTATGCAACAAGACCCTTTTCATGGGAAATCTCATGAAAACCCTCATTACCACATCCAGCTCTTCCTATCAAAATGTGCCACCTTCCAGATGCCGGGCGTCTCCATAGATGCTATCAGACTGCGCCTCTTCCCTTTCACACTCAAGGACAAGGCATTATATTGGTTGAGGACGCAAGCTGAAGGAATGTTCACCACTTGGGATGAATTGGCGAGTGCCTTCGTCGACAAATTTTACCCGCCCTCCAAGACAGTGAAGATAAGAAGTGCTCTCATGTCCTTTAAGCAAGGACCACAAGAAACTCTCTATAAAGCATGTGAGCGCTTCAAGGACTTGCAACATCAATGTCCCATCATAGCATTGAGGATTGGGAGCTTGTCCACAGCTTCTACAATGGACTCCAACCGGGCACGAAGTAGATTATTGATGCCACGGCAAATGAAGCCATTTTGTCGAAGACTCCCGATGAAGCTACGGCCTTGCTTGAGGAGATGGGCTCGAACAACCAACAATGGGGGGACGAGCGAGGATATTCTTCATCCTCCTTGAAGCCCACAAGTATCTATAAGGCCAAGGCCATGGCGGAGCTTTCTAGCAAGTTTGATTCTCTCCACAAGGTAGTGGAGAGATTGGAGAAATTCATTACGGAGCCTCAAGGAGCCCCTTCTACATCCACACCGACAAATCATATGAGCGATTGGCAAGACCAATCCCAATCCATGTATGTAGGAGGAGAGCAAGGAGAAGGAGCTTTGGAGCAAGTTCAATATGTCGCGGGGAATTCTGGATATTGGGCCAATCCGGCCGCTAGAAACCATCCGGGTTTCTCATATGCCAATAATGATGGTGCATTGAACCCCCCGCCACAACAACCTCCTCAAGCTCGGGCTCTACCACCACCACAACCGAATTATCCACAAAGGGGGCCACCGCAACAAAATTTCCCACCGAGGCAACAAGTGGGACCTTATAGGCCACCCGGGTATAATCAAGGGTGGAGAAATCCCAACCCTCCACAAGCTCAACAACGTTCGGATTTTGAAGCTAAGGTGGATGAGTTTATGGCGGAACAAAGAAAGATTAACGCCACTTTGAAGGCGGGGCAATATTCTCTCTCCACCGTCGTCGCCCAAATCGGGGAGCAACTTGCTTTGCTCAATAGGAACAACCAACAATTGCCGGCTCAACCCGAGCCGAATCCACGGGGTAACACCGGCCACATCAATGCGGTCATTGCGGTTACAACGAGAGGAGGGAAGGATACCACCCCCCCTTGACTCAAATTAAGGAACCCGTGGTGGAGAATCTACAAGAGAGCGAGCCGACAATTGAAGTTGAAAAAGAGAAGGAGCTGCAAGGGGAAGTGAAGTCTAGAGAGGAAGAGCTTATTGATGAGTGCCGATTTATGCCACCGGTGCCCTTCCCTCAACGGCTAGCTAGAGCCAAGATGGAGAAACGGCTAGCCAAGTTTCTCGAGTATTTGAGAGGGGTGAGCCTCAATATCCCCTTCCTCGACACTATAGTGGAAATCCCATCTTACGCCAAGTTCTTAAAGAACTTGAACATGGGAAAGAAGAGGAAGGAGAAGATCATGCTCGCGGAGGAAGGGACTTGGTTCACAATGAGGGAGAAGGAGCCCGCCAAATTTAAAGATCCGGGAAGTTTCCGAATTCCTTGCACTCTAGGCGGCGTCCCCCTACAAAAAGCATTGGTGGATTTGGGGGCTAGTGTTAGCCTCATGCCTCTCTACATGTTTCGGAAGTTGAATACCGGCACGGATTTGAAGCCTACCGATATGCGGATTCAACTAGCGGACGGGAGGATTACAAGACCGGTTGGGATCGCGGAGGACATCCCACTCCAAGTTCCGGGGGGCATATGCTTGCCATGCGATTTCGTGATAATGGACATCAAGGAGGAGGACGATACATCACTCATACTTGGACGCCCGTTCCTCGCCACTGCCGGTGTCATCGTCGATGTGCGGGAGGGGACCCTTACCTTGAACGTCGGCAACATCGAAGTGGAGCTTCATATACCGAAGGCAATGAAGCACATGCCGTATCACGAGGAGCTAGATTACATGGACCTCCTTGATGAGGTCATTGAAGAGGCAATCCCCCACTCCATCGGCGCACCCCACGAAGATAGCTTTGAAGAAGGCCTAAATTTGGCCGAGGAAGAGAAGATGGAGCACTCCCCCGATATCTCCATGGAAATTGATGATGGCGACGCTGATGTCGTAAGAATACGGGAGCTCTGCAAGCTCTCGAAGTTGAGGACTCCGAAGAAAGCTCCACCGATACGATGATCGGTGTCACCGGCAAAGCCTAAGACCGGAGCAAGCTCTAGCTTGGGGGAGCCACCCCCCAACATTGCCCATGACGAAGGGGCGCTGAGGAAGACCTCACACCACCATGATCCAAATCCGAGTGGTCTTCCGAGCAAGTTCGACGGGTGCATCTCGTATGTACCCAACATCAAGCGTTAATTGAAAATCAAAAGGGGTCGAGCTCAAGACCTTAAACGAGCGCTTGTCGGGAGGCAACCCGACGGTTATCGCATTTTTTCTATTTTAGTTTTTATTTTTGTTTTAGACTTTATTAGTGTTTTTGAGTCGTTTGCCCAAAAAAATTGTGACAACGGGTCCTATTTTCTTTGTCAGGAGAGGAGAACGGGATATCTATCATATGGAGGATGACCAAGGCAAAGAGGAGCGCTCCATGGATGTGCCTGAGGCTTAGGAGAAGGAAGAAACCATCTGAAGGAAGAAAAACAAGAAAAACAGAGATTAGAGCCAAAACGGAGCATCACAGCAGAAAACAGAGCCTCACTCGGCCGAGTACCATAGTCACTCGGCCGAGCAACCAACGACGTCCGCCCGAGTGGCGCACCAATGAGGGAAGTCTGTTGCACCCAACTCTCTGTTCTTTTTTGTGATTTCAGCAAAATTGCCACTCGGTCGAGTGAAACTGATACGCTCCTAGGGCGAGAATTACCGAGTCGCTTGTGCCACTCGGCCGAATGGACTTTTTCCACTCGGCCGAGGGTGGCAAAGTCACTCGGCCGAGTCGTAAGTGGTGAGGAGTTTTTAAAATATTTTCGTTATGATCACTCGGCCGAGTGACACAGCCACTCGGCCGAGTCGTAACCTCTCCTATATAAGGCGCAGCGTGCTCGACGCGGAATTCGAAACGTCAATTCCCCCAAATCCCCTGAGCCCGTGTGCGTCTGCTGCTCCCTCGCCCGTTGCGATCGCTCGCTCGCCCGAATGCCGCCCTCGACCACCGACCGCCGGCGATCGAACGCCGACCATCGCCCGCCGACCACCCCCACCGCCGGCGACCCTCCTCGCCGCCGGCCGACCTCCAGTAACCCCATTTCGCCCATTTTCTCCAATTTCTCCTATTTTTTGACGATCCGTGCACCTATCGAGCCCCTACCCCAAATTAATTTCATTATCTATCTATTATACCCCTAACCCCCCATGTATTTCGAATTTTACACGCTGATATCGTTGTTTGATGTGCAGGCTATCTTGGGGAGCTTAGGGGAGCTTAGGGGAGCTTCCGAGGCACGCTTTTGGCCTTGTGGAGTCGGCGTCTTCGCACGCATCCGCTATTTTGCTCTCGCGGTGTGTTCAGGTACCTTCGTTCCATTATTTTTGGCACGCCGCATTTTATATTAGTTGGGTGATCGCTCGGGGCACACATGCCGCCCCGAACACGGCCACGCACTAGGAGAGCTTCCGCCAAGCGGAAGCGGCCGGATGAGCCCGGCCCCTCCCACGAGATGGAGGACTCTCCTCCGCCTACACCAACTCACCACACACAGCCACAGCCTGCCGATCCAGTTGACCCACAGCCACCACTGGCTCCTATTGTCGAGCCGCTGGGGATTACGTTCAGCGACGACGCACAGCGCGTCCGATTTGAGCGTATCACCCAGCGCTTGATAGTACCCTCCAGGTTCGCCCATTTAGCTGACCTAGACCGCCTGGGGGTACTCGAGGGGATGCTCACGTTGTACGACAACGTGGGTTGGCGAGATTTTCTTTCCGTGTTGGCGGACACTTACGTCCGTCTGACACTCGAGGTACTCAGCTCGATCACCCGGACCGCTGAGGGGTGCTCATTTAGACTTATGGATCGAGAGTGTCAGATCACTCTCGATATGCTTCAAGCATTCTTTCAGTGGCCCACAGTCCCGACGCCCGACCGAGCCTACGCCCTCACACACATCCCTTCCCCATCTTTCGATTCATACGCCTTTTAGGCCAGGATCACAGGTTTACCACAGGCCTCTGACCCTAGTAGGGCCAAGGCCTCGGCCATTGTCCACCCCTGCCTCTGCATAGCACAGCGCCTTATGGCGACCACCTTTCTTGTGAGGTACGAGCCTGGGACGATGTCGACGCCTGAGCTCTATATGCTCTACGTGATGACTCGCCACAGAGTTCTTGATAGGGATGGTGTTACGATGGTCACCGCCGTTGAGATTGACATCGCTAGCTGATTTTTGGACCGTATCATCGTATCGGTGGACGCTCGCTCCCCGATATGTTGCGGCGGCCTGATCACCCTGCTAGCCCTAATGACCGACGAGGACCTTCCGGCCGACCTGCGTCGACCTTCGGGCCCCACTTCACTTTCGATAGACGTCATGGCCCGGATGAAGATGCTTCGTTCGCACGGCCAGCGGCACTGGGTTTGGTTGCACGGTCCTTTCAGTGCTGACTACATGATCCTCCCGAGCCCTGCTCGGACACACATAGGACCAGCACACGAGGACTAGCTTCCGGCGATGGATCTCCTGATCCCCACCGCCTACGTGATTGAGGCCGAGGAGGCTGAGCAGGCACACCCTGCACCTGTAGACCATGTGTTCCCTCAGCCTGAGCCTGCACTTTCTGCCGCTCCCGACACTTCTGTCCCCACTTATGCCAGTGTCGGGAGTACACTTGCTGAGTCGTCCTCCACGCCCACCCAATCTACCACCACCACCACCACTGCTGTGCCCCTGTCGGTTGAGCCACTCACCTCTCTGCTACCCGAGCGTCCACCCACCATACTTGAGAGCGGCGAGTCTTCCTTTGCTTCCGTCGTGGAGACCCTATCCACTTTGATCTCCGCTGGGGTTTCACCTTTTGGACCCCACACTTCCTCCCCAGCGGTTGACCTTTCTGTCTCCATGGCAGCCGTCCTATCTGAGAGTGTCGTGACGTCTGTTCCCACGTCTGTGTCATTGACCTCTCTCGCTGCCTCGTCACCGATTCTGTCTTCCACTTCCACTGCTGCTGCTTCCACCTCACACCAGCCTGCGTCCCAGCCTCGCACTGAGGCTGGGCATCCACTAGTGAGCACAGCACCCTTTCGACCCATGCCTGCTGTCCCGATCACATACACTGCCCGTATTAGACAGCCCCGACCTGCTCAACCTAGACCTGTCCGTCCCTCCGCTCCACCACCCCCTGACGCCTTAGTTCAGAGCGTTCTCGCTCTTGAGGGGGCGATGAGTGGACTCCGGGGCGATTTTAGGGCTCTGTCTTCCACAGTCACCGCCATGCAATACCGCCTTGAGCTACTTCCTGGCATTCACTTTTGCCTCACCCAGATCCTCGAGCGACTGCCACGACCACCACCCGCCCAGCAGACAGTCACCCAGCCGCCACCACCTCCACCTCCACCTCTGCCTCAGGACGGAGATGGCGCAGCACCTCCAGCTTAGGCACACCCTTGATGCCACCGATATTTTTTGTCATCATGCTGCCCATTCTCTGCTTGGTCCTGATGATTTTTACCCACCCCCTCCTCCCTTCACTATTTTTGTCCACATTTTGATCATATCATTCTATATCCTTCTTCGGGAGTGAGGGAGAGTATTTTTGGTGACACACACATATCTGCATCACTCTTATCCTTGCATGCATCACATCCGCATCATATTTTCATTTTGTTTTTATTTTATTTTATCTTTCTTTTTATCATGCATGCATACCCACCCACCCCACCCATTACCCGTCTTTCGGTGTGCCACACTTCGCACATTGAGGACACTGTGCACTTTAGCTTGGGGGAGTGAGTTCTCACACTTTTTGCTTTTGTCACCTTTATTTTTAGTTTTTCCACGTTTTTTCCACTTTTTCACCCATTTTCATCACTTTTTCATTTTTTACCATGCATCACGTTTTTCTTATTTTCCTTGTATGCCGCATTGTAAATAGTTTTTATTTTTCTTTTGTCTTTATTTCTTTCATCTTTTGCTAGAGATGACTTTTCTGTGATGATGATGACGTGGTGTTAGCTTTCCTCTATATGCATGCTATATTTGTCATGTCATAACTTTTTATTTCTGATATCATATGCTATGTTCTGCTTTGCATTTAGAAATAGTAACCCACTCTCTTTTGCTGTATGAAAATGGATGAAATTCTATTATTAGCTGATGTCTGATGATTCATATGTATGCTATCGTAGAAAACACACCAAGATTCACGCATTGATGCTTATATCTGGAGTACTGCTTCCCTTTCTCACATCACTTCTATTTGCATGATTTGTACGCTTCACTTCGGGTTGATTGAAATGTTTGCTAGCTTTGATAAATCTGGATTAGTTTACTTTTTGAGATTAAACTGAGTAGATTATATTACCCTGCTGAAGTTGTCATGCACGTCCTATAGAGTGAACTGAGAGATACATTTATTTCTTTCTCCACATATCTTGAACATAATTTCTCTATTTTATATTCATTGGTGAATTTCCCCTTGGCAATTCTATTATTGGCATTCCCCCGTTAGTATATCACATGCTCCAAATTCCCCAAAATCCAAAGAAAAAAATACTTGTATATCCTTCTCTTTGATTTGGGATCATTGTGTATATATGTTATTGAAAAAAAAAGAAAAGAAAAAGAAAAAGTTTTGAGAATAAGAAAAGAAAAGAGAAAAGAAGTTCGAAAACGATCTCATCTCATATACTTTGTCTCTTTCTTCCCTCCTTTGTTTTTATTTTTGACTTTTGGAGCTTCATAAGAAATGGTGATGTAAATATTGTTTTGTATATGCCACCACGCTTATAGATTAGCATGGGAGAGAGAATCCAATGATGTGTGAGAGAGTGACTACCTGACGGTGCATGACAACCTAGGCTAAGTAATATTTTATACTCGGTGAGATTGCTAAAGTTTCACGAAATCCAGAAATCTACGCCTAGCATTCATTTCATGAAAACCGCACTTTTTCTATTCTTATTACTCTATCGTGTGATATCTCTTATACTCCTCATAGAAAGCATTCAATTGAAAAGTGTGTGATCTACGATATTGTATACCGTTGTAGATGCTTCAGACGATGTTAATCTTAGAATTATTCCATTTTTCATGCTATATTGATATTCTTGGGTTTTCTATTTCAAGTGCATCATTATACTATGATATCAAAATAAAAGTCTTTGACATGTGTTTTATATTCGATGCATGCTATATGAGTAAGCAAAACCCATGTCCTGAGAAAAATGATCTAGCAACTTCCCTCTTCGTTTTCTATTTTTGTTTTTCGATTTCTGTTTTCCGCCTTTCCGCCGTTTTTCTTTATCTTTATCCACCGGGTTCGCTTTTTACTCATCTTCCTCGAGGACGAGTAAGAGGTAAGCTTGGGGGATTTTGATCACTCCGTATTTTACACCTTTTTTCTGCATGTTTGCATGCCATTTAGATCGCTCAAATCGTGTTTTTCACGTTTATTCGACAATATTGCGATGCTTTTCACGATTTGTTGTTTTTGTCGTATTTTAGGAGATTTGGAGCGATTTGGAGTGATTCTGAGATGCACCCACTCCGGAGTGTCACCGACAACTCTCTTGAGGGGTATTTTGCTATTGGAGAGGAGTGGAAGAGTAAAGAACGTCGTAGGAGCGACGAGGAGGAAAAAACATGAAGAATGGGCATTTTCAGCGTGCCACTCGGCCGAGTGAAGGAGTCACTCGGCCGACCATCGGAAGCCCGCTCGGCCGGCCAGATCGGACACGCAACAGGCGTGCACTCAGCCGAGCATTGCCAAGTCACTCGGCCGAACCACGGATACCCACTCGCCCGAGTGGCATCAAGACGGCGGCAGCAAAAATCACAGACTTACTGTTTTTGTACAGTCAATTTCCGAGTCGTCGTCCGCCCGAGTGACAAATGACGTCCGCCCGAGTGACGAAAGACCGTCCGCCCGAGTGACCTCCGAGGACGCGACCCCAAAGACCCCCAACTCTCTGTTTTTGTACAGGGTTTGTCACTCGGCCGAATGACATTTGTCACTCGGCCGAGTGAGCCGCGCTGCCTGTAGCGTAAACTGCGATTTTGATGCTGCGCAGGGGCATTTTCGTCAGGGTTTTTTGGGCGATTTTGGGGGGTATTTAACCCTTGTTTTTAACCTAGTTTAGATAGCCTTTTTCAGAACTTTTGCAGCCTTTTTAGATTAACTTTTTAGGGATTAGATTGAGCTTTTAGAGAGGAGAGAAAAGTGAGATTTTGTTGGATGCTATCTTGTTCTTCATTGGTTTGTCTCTCTTTCTCTCAAAAAACTCCATTTTTATTGATATTTTGAATATAGAAATGAATTCTATTGATTTTGATTGTGAATTTCTATTGAATTTGATTATGAATTTTGAGTAGTTCATCGTCTTAGGGCGTAGGGATGAACCCTACGAGCCCAATTTTGAATTTGTGATGAATTGCTGAAACTATTGCTAGGATTGATTAGGGTTAGTTTGGGATTGCTATAATACGAATAGCCAGGTGATTGAAGAAGACACTGTTATTAAGCCTCCCTGTGTTCGATACCCGCTCGCCGCTACACCGTACGCTTGCGGTAAGACTACAGTGTCGCCGCTCTGGGACGTGTATCCGGGGCACGATCAAGTTTTTGGCGCCGTTGCCGGGGAACGCAATAGTGTTTGATTCTATCTACCTAGCTATCTCTTTTTTATCATTTCTATTTTTATTTTACCCTTCCTTTGTGCTAACTATTTCTTTGAAACTCTTTTCTCCCTTGCATGTACAGAGGTCATCGGCGAACCCCAAAGAAATACTATACGATCCGGAGATCGAGCGTACGTCGAGGAGGATCCGAGCAGATAAGAGACTTGATACGGGAGGGAATTTTAGGACCGAACCTGAGACACCCGAAGGCTTGGCAGATCGAATGGTGAGGATCATTTCCATAAGAGATAGGCTTCGGCTTAAGACTTCTTCCACGACCTCGTCCATAGCCATGCCGGAGTTGGCGACCGACAAAAATTTCGAATTGAATACCGGATTGGTGGTCCTTATGCAATAAGACCCTTTTCATGGGAACTCCCATGAAAACCCTCATTACCACATCCAGCTCTTCCTATCAAAATGTGCCACCTTCCAGATGCCGGGCGTCTCCATAGATGCTATCAGACTGCGCCTCTTCCCTTTCACACTCAAGGACAAGGCATTATATTGGTTGAGGACGTAAGCTGAAGGAATCTTCACCACTTGGGATGAATTGGCGAGTGCCTTCGTCGACAAATTTTACCCGCCCTCCAAGACAGTGAAGATAAGAAGTGCTCTCATGTCCTTTAAGCAAGGACCACAAGAAACTCTCTATGAAGCATGGGAGCGCTTCAAGGACTTGCAACATCAATGCCCACATCATAGCATTGAGGATTGGGAGCTTGTCCAGAGCTTCTACAATGGACTCCAACCGGGCACGAAGCAGATTATTGATGCCACGGCAAATGGAGCAATTTTGTCGAAGACTCCCGATGAAGCTACGGCCTTGCTTGAGGAGATGGCCTCGAACAACCAACAATGGAGGGACGGGCGAGGACATTCTTCATCCTCCTTGAAGCCCACAAGTATCTATGAGGCCAAGGCCATGGAGGAGCTTTCTAGCAAGTTTGATTCTCTCCACAAGGTAGTGGAGAGATTGGAGAAATTCATTACGGAGCCTCAAGGAGCCCCTTCTACATCCACACCGACAAATCATATGAGCGATTGGCAAGACCAATCCCAATCCATGTATGTAGGAGGAGAGCAAGGAGAAGGAGCTTTGGAGCAAGTTCAATATGTCGCGGGGAATTCTGGATATTGGGCCAATCCGGCCGCTAGAAACCATCCGGGTTTCTCATATGCCAATAATGATGGTGCATTGAACCCCCCGCCACAACAACCTCCTCAAGCTCGGGCTCCACCACCACCACAACCGAATTATCCACAAAGGGGGCCACCGCAACAAAATTTCCCACCGAGGCAACAAGTGGGACCTTATAGGCCACCCGGGTATAATCAAGGGTGGAGAAATCCCAACCCTCCACAAGCTCAACAACGTTCGGATTTTGAAGCTAAGGTGGATGAGTTTATGGCAGAACAAAGAAAGATTAACGCCACTTTGAAGGCGGGGCAAGATTCTCTCTCCACCGTCGTCGCCCAAATCGGGGAGCAACTTGCTTTGCTCAATAGGAACAACCAACAATTGCCGGCTTAACCCGAGCCGAATCCACGGGGCAACACCGGCCACATCAATGCGGTCGTTGCGGTTACTACGAGAGGAGGGAAGGATACCACCCCCTGACTCAAATTAAGGAACCCGTGGTGGAGAATCTACAAGAGAGCGAGCTGACAATTGAAGTTGGAAAAGAGAAGGAGCCGCAAGGGGAAGTGAAGTCTAGAGAGGAAGAGCTTATTGATGAGAGCTGATTTATGCCACCGGTGCCCTTCCCTCAATGGCTAGCTAGAGCCAAGATGGAGAAACGGCTAGCCAAGTTTCTCGAGTATTTGAGAGGGGTGAGCCTCAATATCCCCTTCCTCGACGCTATAGTGGAAATCCCATCTTACGGCAAGTTCTTAAAGGACTTGATCACGGGAAAGAAGAGGAAGGAGAAGATCATGCTCGCGGAGGAAGGGACTTGGTTCACAATGAGGGAGAAGGAGCCCGCCAAATTTAAAGATCCGGGAAGTTTCCGAATTCCTTGCACTCTAGGCGGCGTCACCCTACAAAAAGCATGGGTGGATTTGGGGGGCTAGTGTTAGCCTCATGCCTCTCTCCATGTTCCGGAAGTTGAATACCGGCACGGATTTGAAGCCTACCGACATGCAGATTCAACTAGCGGACGGGAGGATTACAAGACCGGTTGGGATCGCGGAGGACATCCCACTCCAAGTTCCGGGGGGCATATGCTTTCCATGCGATTTCGTGATAATGGACATCAAGGAGGAGGGCGATACATCACTCATACTCGGACGCCCGTTCCTCGCCACCGCCGGTGTCATCGTCGATGTGCGGGAGGGGACCCTTACCTTGAACGTCGGCAACATCGAAGTGGAGCTTTATATACCGAAGGCAATGAAGCACATGTCGTATCACGAGGAGCTAGATTACATGGACCTCCTTGATGAGGTCATTGAAGAGGTGATCCCCCACTCCATCGGCACACCCCACGAAGATAGCTTCGAAGAAGGCCTAAATTTGGCCGAAGAAGAGAAGATGGAGCACTCCCCCGATATCTCCATGGAAATTGATGATGGCGACGCTGATGTCGCAAGAATACGGGAGCTCTGCAAGCTCTCGAAGTTGAGGACTCCGAAGAAAGCTCCACCGATACGACGATCGGTGTCAACGGCAAAGCCTAAGACCGAAGCAAGCTCTAGCTTGGGGGAGCCACCCCCCAACATTGCCCATGACGAAGGGGCGCTGAGGAAGACCTCACACCACCATGATCCAAATCCGAGTGGTCTTCCGAGCAAGTTCGACGGGTGCATCTCGTATGCACCCAACATCAAGCGTTAACTGAAAATCAAAAGGGGTCGAGCTCAAGACCTTAAACGAGCGCTTGTCGGGAGGCAACCCGACGGTTATTGCATTTTTTCTATTTTAGTTTTTATTTTTGTTTTAGACTTTATTAGTGTTTTTGAGTCGTTTGCCCAAAAAAATTGTGACAACGGGTCCTATTTTCTTTGTCAGGAGAGGAGAACGGGATATCTATCATATGGAGGATGACCAAGGCAAAGAGGAGCGCTCCATGGACGTGCCCGAGGCTTAGGAGAAGGAAGAAACCACCTGAAGGAAGAAAAACAGAGATTAGAGCCAAAACGGAGCATCACAACAGAAAACAGAGCCTCACTCGGCCGAGTACCATAGTCACTCGGCCGAGCAACCAATGACGTCCGCCCGAGTGGCACACCAACGAGGGAAGTCTGCTGCACCCAACTCTCTGTTCTTTTTTGTGATTTTAGCCAAATTGCCACTCGGCCGAGTATATATATTCACTCGACCGAGTGAAACTGATACGCTCGTAGGGCGAGAATTGCCGAGTAGCTTGTGCCACTCGGCCGAATGGACTTTTTCCACTCGGCCGAGGGTGGCAAAGTCACTCGGCCGAGTCGTAAGCGGTGAGGAGTTTTTAAAATATTTTTCGTTACGATCACTCGGCCGAGTGACACAGCCACTCGGCCGAGTCGTAACCTCTCCTATATAAGGTGCAGCGTGCTCGACGCGGAATTCGAAACGTCAATTCCCCCAAATCCCCTGAGCCCGCGTGCGTCTGCTGCTCCCTCGCCCGCTGTGATCGCTCACTCGCCCGAACGCCGCCCTCGACCGCCGACCGCCGGCGGTCGAGCGCCGACCATCGCCCGCCGACCACCCCCACCGCCGGCGACCCTCCTCGCCGCCGGCCGACCTCCGGTAACCCCATTTCGCCCATTTTATCCAATTTCTCCTATTTTTTGACGATCCGTGCACCTATCGAGCCCCTACCCCAAATTAATTTCATTATCTATTTATTATACCCCTAACCCCCCATGTATTTCAAATTTTACACGCTGATATCGTTGTTTGATGTGCATGCTATCTTGGGGAGCTTAGGGGAGGTTAGGTGAGCTTATGGGACCTTCCGAGGCGCGCTTTTGGCCTTGTGGAGTCGGCGTCTTCGCACGCATCCGCTGTTTTGCTCTCGCGGCATGTTCAGGTACCTTCGTTCCATTATTTTTGGCACGCCGCATTTTATATTAGTTGGGTGATCGCTCAGGGCACACATGCCGCCCCGAACACGGCCACGCACTAGGAGAGCTTCCGCCAAGTGGAAGCGGCCGGATGAGCCCGGCCCCTCCCACGAGATGGAGGACTCTCCTCCGCCTACACCACCTCACCCCACACAGCCACAGCCTGCCGATCCAGTCGACCCACAGCCACCACCGGCTCCTATTGTCAGGCCGCTGGGGATTATGTTCAGAGATGACGCACAGCGCGTCCGATTTGAGCGTATCGCCCAGCGCTCGATAGTACCCTCCAGGTTCGCCCATTTAGCTGACCTAGAACGCCTGGGGGTACTTGAGGGGATGCTCACGTTGTACGACAACGTGGGTTAGCGAGATTTTCTTTCCGTGTCGGCGGACACTTACGTCCGTCTGACACTCGAGGTACTCAGCTCGATCGCCCGGACCGCTGAAGGGTGCTCCTTTAGACTTATGGATCGAGAGTGTCAGATCACTCTCGATATGCTTCGAGCATTCTTTCAGTGGCCCGCAGTCCCCACGCCCGACCGAGCCTACGCCCCCACACACATCCCTCCCCCATCTTTCGATTCACACGCCTTTTGGGCCAGGATCACAGGTTTACCACAGGCCTTTGACCCTAGTAGGGCCAAGGCCTCGGCCATTGTCCACCCCTGCCTCCGTATAGCACAGCGCCTTATGGCGACCACCTTTCTTGCGAGGTACGAGCCTGGGACGATGTCGACGCCTGAGCTCTATATGCTCTACGCGATGACTCGCCCCAGAGTTCTTGATAGGGATGGTGTTACGATGGTCCCTGCCGTTGAGATTGACGTCGCTAGCTGGTTTTTGGACCGTATCATCATATCGGTGGGCGCTCACTCCCAGATATGTTGCGGCGGCCTGATCACCCTGCTAGCCCTGATGACCGACGAGGACCTTCCGGCCGACCTGCGTCGACCTTCGGGCCCCACTTCACTTTCGATAGACGTCATGGCCCGGATGAAGATGCTTCGTCCGCACGGCCAGCGGCACTGGGTTTGGTTGCACGGTCCTTTCGGTGCTGACTACATGATCATCCCGAGCCCTGCTAGGACACACATAGGACCAGCACACAAGGACTGGCTTCTGGCGATGGATCTCCTGATCCTCGCCGCCTACGTGCTTGAGGCCGAGGAGGCTAAGCAGGCACACCCTGCACCTGTAGACCCTGTGTTCCCTCAGCCTGAGCCTGCACTTTCTGCCGCTCCCGACACTTCTGTCCCCACTTCTGCCAGTGTCGGGAGTACACTTGCTGAGCCGTCCTCCACGCCCACCCCATCTACCACTACCACCACCACTGATGTGCCCCTGTCGGGTGAGCCACTCACCTCTCTGCTACCCGAGCATCCACCCACCATACTTGAGAGTGGCGAGTCTTCCTTTGCTTCCGTCGTGGAGACCCTATCCACTTTGATCTCCGCTGGGGTTTCACCTTTTGGACCCCACACTTCCTCCCCAGCGGTTGAGCTTTCTGTCTCCACGGCAGCCGTCCTATCTGAGAGTGTCGTGACGTCTGTTCCCACGTCTGTGTCACTGACCTCTCTCACTGCCTCGTCACCGATTCTGTCTTCCACTTCCACTGCTGCTGCTTCCACCTCACACCATCCTGCGTCCCAGCCTCGCACTGAGGCTGGGCATCCACTAGTGAGCACAACACCCTTTCGACCCATGCCTGCTGTCCCGATCACCTACACTGCCCGTATTAGACAGCCCCGACCTGCTCAGCCTAGACCTGTCCGTCCCTCCGCTCCACCACCCCCTGACACCTTAGTTCAGAGCGTTCGCGCTCTTTAGGGGGCGATGAGTGGACTCCGGGGCGATTTTAGGGCTCTGTCTTCCACAGTCACCGCCATGCAGCACCGCCTCGAGCTACTTCCTAGCATTCACTTTTGCCTCACCCAGATCCTCGAGCGACTGCCACGACCACCACCCGCCCAGCAGACAGTCACCCAGCCACCACCACCTCCTCCTCCACCTCCGCCTCAGGACGGAGATGGCGCAGCACCTCCAGCTTAGGCACACCCTTGATGCCACCGATATTTTTTGTCGTCATGCTGCCCATTCTCTGCTTGGTCCTGATGATTTTTGCCCACCCCCTCCTCCCTTCACTATTTTTGTCCACATTTTGATCATATCATTCTATATCCTTCTTCGGGAGTGAGGGAGAGTATTTTTGGTGACACACACATATCTGCATCACTCTTATCCTTGCATGCATCACATCCGCATCATATTTTCATTTTGTTTTTATTTTATTTTATCTTTCTTTTTATCATGCATTCATACCCACCCCCCCATTACCCGTCTTTCGGTGTGCCACACTTCGCACATGGAGGACACTATGCACTTTAGCTTGGGGGAGTGAGTTCTCACACTTTTTGCTTTTGTCACCTTTATTTTTAGTTTTTCCACGTTTTCCCACTTTTTCACCCATTTTTCATCACTTTTTCATTTTTTTACCGTGCATCACGTTTTTCTTATTTTCCTTGTGTGCCGCATTGTAAATAGTTTTTATTTTTCTTTTGTCTTTATTTCTTTCATCTTTTGCTAGAGATGACTTTTCTGTGATGATGATGACGTGGTGTTAGCTTTCCTCTATATGCATGCTATATTTGTCATGTCATAGCTTTTTATTTCTGATATCATATGCTATGTTCTGCTTTGCATTTAGAAATAGTAACCCACTCTCTTTTGCTGTATGAAAATGGATGAAATTCTATTATTAGCTAATGTCTGATGATTCATATGTATGCTATCGTAGAAAACACACCAAGATCCACGCATTGATGCTTATATCTGGAGTACTGCTTTCCTTTCTCACATCACTTCTATTTGCATGATTTGTACGCTTCACTTCGGGTTGATTGAAATGTTTGCTAGCTTTGATAAATCTGGATTAGTTTACTTTTTGAGATTAAACTGAGTAGATTATATTACCCTGCTGAAGTTGTCATGCACGTCCTATAGAGTGAACTGAGAGATACATTTATTTCTTTCTCCACATATCTTGAACATAATTTCTCTATTTTATATTCATTGGTGAATTTCCCCTTGGCAATTCTATTATTGGCATTCCCCCGTTAGTATATCACATGCTCCAAATTCCCCAAAATCCAAAGAAAAAAATACTTGTATATCCTTCTCTTTGATTTGGGATCATTGTGTATATATGTTATTGAAAAAAAAGAAAAAGAAAAAGATTTGAGAATAAGAAAAGAAAAGAGAAAAGAAGTTCGAAAACGATCCCATCTCATATACTTTGTCTCTTTCTTCCCTCCTTTGTTTTTATTTTTGACTTTTGGAGCTTCATAAGAAATGGGGATGTAAATATTGTTTTGTATATGCCACCACGCTTATAGATAAGCTTGGGGGAGAGAATCCAATGATGTGTGAGAGAGTGACTACCTGACGGTGCATGATAACCTAGGCCAAGTAATATTTTATACTCGGTGAGATTGCTAAAGTTTCACGAAATCCAGAAATCTACGCCTAGCATTCATTTCATGAAAACCGCACTTTTTCTATTCTTACTACTCTATCGTGTGATATCTCTTATACTCCTCATAGAAAGCATTAAATTGAAAAGTGTGTGATCTACGATATTGTATACCGTTGTAGATGCTTCAGACGATGTTAATCTTAGAATTATTCCATTTTCCATGCTATATTGATATTCTTGGGTTTTCTATTTCAAGTGCATCATTATACTATGATATCAAAATAAGAGTCTTTGACATGTGTTTTATATTCGATACATGCTATATGAGTAAGCAAAACCCACGTCCTGAGAAAAATGATCTAGCAACTTCCCTCTTCATTTTCTATTTTTGTTTTTCGATTTCTGTTTTCTGCCTTTCCGCCGTTTTTCTTTATCTTTATCCACCGGGCTCGCTTTTTACTCATCTTCCTCGAGGACGAGTAAGAGGTAAGCTTGGGGGATTTTGATCACTCCGTATTTTACACCTTTTTTCTGCATGTTTACATGCCATTTAGATCGCTCAAATCGTGTTTTTCACGTTTATTCGACAATATTGCGATGCTTTTCACGATTTGTTGTTTTTGTCGTATTTCATGAGATTTGGAGTGATTCTGAGATGCACCCACTCCGGAGTGTCACCGATAACTCTCTTGAGGGGTATTTTGCTATTGGAGAGGAGTGGAAGAGGAAATGTAACGACCCGCTCTCCAGGATAACCAGGAAGTACGAATCCGTCCCAAGTATTCCTAGATCAACAAGTGTTACGGAGAAAGAAAGAAAGAAAGAGAGCAAAAGAACGCTGCAGGTCACTACGCACGTGCTGGGAAGTACAAATAAAGCTCCATCACACATACAATACTGAGAAATAAGTATAGGTACAATATTTCATTTCATTAATACAATTATACATATTTACAACACCGTCTGTACAAAAGAGGGTACAAAAGAGAGAAACTACACTGTGACGAGTATATTCTTATACAACTCCGAGTCCTGGCTCAACTTATACAACAACAATATAATCCTTCTCTCAACCCTAAGTACAAAGGTCTACCCGTAATAGAAACACCAAAAAGTACAAGTCTCTCATCATACCCCTCACCACCCAATACTACAACTGATCACCAATCCGAAGCTCCAGCCGCTATCTCCAACCTCCAACTCACATGACCTGAAAGTCAACGGGGACACGTCAACGCGTGACCCAGTATAAACTCCTAATCACCCTAGTAGAACTCAGTTTAGAACTGGTCTACCTATCTAGGGAGGGTGGTCTAACAAGTAATGGTCTTAGGGTATAAAAGTAATCACAATACAATGTGTAAGCATCAAGGAAGAACTTGTGAACATGCATAAGTAACCATGTTATAACATGCAAGTGCTGGAGGTAAGTAGGAGAACATATTAACATGCAAGTACTGGACATTTATAATAAACAATGGAATGGATCTGCATGAGTTAACAATATTAACTTAACAGAGAAACAAGTGAGCATGGGATAATAATATTTATAATTAAAAGACAATTACTTTAAGTCATTGATTCTCATGTTTGGAAACCCGTGTAAACCGTAGGACGCTAAGGAGGCGGACTTCACCCAGGGTGGATGAAAAAGTGGTACCCCAACCAGCAACACGAGCACCGGAGGGGGCCTCTCGCAACTCCGTACCCGAACGGGGCAAGGTACTGGAGCGAGACCAGCTCGGTTTTTCTGTCGGACAAACGGAGAAAACCATCAATTATCGTCATGGTGCGACACGGGCACACCACCGGCCTCTCTAGCCCTCTCCAACTCCCCTTCTGGGGGCAACACATCGGGCGAGAAATCATAATTCATACGTCCGCTCCTTAACTCCTAAAGTTTACCCGTTTTCCCCCAAACCCGTGTCACCCTCCTTTAGGAGGACGGATACATTCCTCATTCTCACTCTCAGTTTTTATGATGTTACTTCGTTTGTCAACGAATCATCTAGCAGTCTTGAATACCTCTTTTAACCAACTTTTAACAAATATCATCATCATCATCATCATCATCATCATCATCATCATCATCTCAATTAAAGAATTGCATGGAATATCATCACAAACTCATCGTTATGAATATACGAATGTGAGCACAAAAGCATAAACAAATTGAACTTAAACATTATTAACATAACGAATATTTCATGAAACATCTGCATAATTATATGTATCAATAGCATGTCATTGAGAACATGATTAGCACAAACCAACTTAACTTGAAACAAAACTACGCCATGATAAGTACTAAGTAAAATTAGCATATGAATCTGTCTAAACTGTAAGTGCACAGTCAGAATTAGCTTTTAGTCCCTTCTTCAAAGTTGTAGATATGGCAGTTTTGCATTACCATACCCAATTTCAGAAAATAATATGATATGGATGATTTATTGTGATCAGTTTAGTAACAGATGACAGTATCGCAGAAAAACAGAAACATTGCACCAACTTCGACAGTGCTTTTCTCCCATTTACAAGCAGATCTGGGTGAAATAAAAAATTGGGTATTGTTCATCTTGAAGAGTAGTTGTCCAAAATATCCTAGAACATCTAATTTCAATAAGAAATGTGGCCGAAATCTTGGTTTTAATACAAAGTGTCAAAACTGCTAGAAATTGGACAAGTTGCAGAAAAAGTCCTATTTCTCCTACATTTTGAATTGAACATATATCATGTGTTATATGATGTTGGGGTAGGACTTCGAGATCTACATGAATATATTTTTTTCAGATTTTTATTTCATCTACGTTGGGAGATATTCTCAGTTTAACAGAGAATAAAAATACTGGAATTTCAGAACAGTTTTGATTGAAACCCAGTATGCATATACGAATTTGTATAAAATCATACATTTAGAATTTGGCAAAATGATCTAAATGAAATTTGTTCATAATAATGTGATACCCAACATATAAAATTTCCAAAGCATTCTCATTAGCCAATTAACCCCAGCACGTAGTCAAAGTTTCAGTTTTTCTGGATCAAATTTCAACATGAAGAACAAAAGTGTTTCATGAAAGTTAATTCAATTCTCCTTATCCTAAAACTAAATTCTACCTAGGTGAAAGGAATTTCTACCTTATAAAGTCCACCAAAAATTCTTTGGCCCTTCTTATTTCCTTGATGAACTTGGGCTCCTAGTCCTCCTTCAAGCTCCTAACTTGACCTTCAAAAATTGGATTTTTGGAGAGTGTTTGAGGTTATTTTGGTGTTAAAATGATGAGGAAAGGGCATGGCTTCTTGGTGGTGATTTGGGTGGTGATTTGGGAGGAGAGTGGTGGTGGGATGGTGGTGAAAAAGGGAGAAAATGGGAGGATGAAAATTTGGACAGATTTGAGAGAGAGAGAGAGAGGAGAGAGAGAGAGAGGAGAGGGTGAGAATGAGGGAGAGATGAAGGAAATTTGGTTTTGCTTTTCCTTTTTTGATAATTTGATTTTCTCCCAAAAATTATCAACCATTCATTTAGTCAAAAGCCAATGACATGTGTATACTCTTTACCATGCAAGATGACACATTAGTAGATTATGTGTCATGGCTACTAATTTTTGAATTTGTATTTTTAGGAAAATAAAAATACAAGAGGAAATACATCATACCTCTTTTAATACATGGTATTTCATCCTAATACTCTTATTTACTAATATCAATGATGAGTTTAAAATCTTTTAAAAATAATTCCTACACCAAATTAATTAAATAAAAATACAAGCATACTCCCAAAAGTTATACGTACGTATTTACGCCAAAATACGTATAAATACGCGTACATTAAAATTAGGGTCATTACAGGAAAGAACGTCGTAGGAGCGACGAGGAGGCAAAAACATGAAGAATGTGCATTTTCAGCATGCCACTCGGCCGAGTGAAGGAGTCACTCGGCCGACCATCGGAAGCCCGCTCGGCCGGCCAGATCAGACACGCAACAGGCGTGCACTCGGCCGAGCATCGCCAAGTCACTCGACCGAACCACGGATACCCACTCGCCCGAGTGGCATCAAGACGGCGGCAGCAAAAATCACAGACTTACTGTTTTTGTACAGTCAATTTCCGAGTCGTCGTCCGCCCGAGTGACAAATGACGTCCGCCAGAGTGACAAATGACGTCCGCCCGAGTGACGAAAGACCGTCCGCCCGAGTGAACTCTGAGGAAGCGACCCCCAAGACCCCCAACTCTCTGTTTCTGTACAGGGTTTGTCACTCGGCCGAGTGACATTTGTCACTCGGCCGAGTGAGCCGCGCTGCCTGTAGCGTAAACTGCGATTTTGAGGCTGCGCAGGGGCATTTTCGTCAGGGTTTTTTGGGCGATTTTGGGGGGTATTTAACCCCAGTTTTTAACCTAGTTTAGAGAGCCTTTTTCAGAACTTTTGTAGCCTTTTTAGATTAACTTTTTAGGGATTAGATTGAGCTTTTAGAGATGAGAGAAAAGTGAGATTTTGTTGGATGCTATCTTGTTCTTCATTGGTTTGTCTCTCTTTCTCTCAAAAACTCCATTTTTATTGATATTTTGAATATAGCAATGAATTCTATTGATTTTGATTGTGAATTTCTATTGAATTTGATTATGAATTGTGAGTAGTTCATCGTCTTAGGGCGTAGGGATGAACCCTACGAGCCCAATTTCGAATTTGTGATGAATTGGTGAAACTATTGCTAGGATTGATTAGGGTTAGTTTGGGATTGCTATAATACGAATAGCTAGGGATTCATATCGATTGGGGATTTGCAAGAGATTTGATCCCAATTCGATAGGAAGCCCTAGATATTCGAATTGGGTTGCAATTGAATTTCTCCGGAATCGGTTTGCAAGAGATTGGACCGAAACTAGGGTTTTCGATTGCAATTCTATACCAATACCCGTTTGCAAGAGATTGGACGGGTAGGAACTATCCCAACTTAGGTCGTAGCTCGAGTTTGCACGAGAGTGGGCTCGAGACACGATTGAACGATGATGTTGTTCTTCATGCTAGCTTGCCTAGGTTAGGATTTGCAAGAGATTGGACCCTACCCTAGGTTTGCTATAGACCGGTAACAGCGCGAGAGCGTGAGCTTGGTTCTACATTTAGTTGCAACTAGTTCACCCAAAATTCAAGTCTAGCAATTGTGAAACCTACTAGTCACAATGATGAGATACGGCAAGTAGCGGGGATTCCCTAACCCCTAAGCGTATTTATTAATTTGTTATTTCTTTTATACATCTGAACGACTGTGACCGCATATTTGCGAACATTTCTCGACTTTTCCTATAGCCAGGTGATTGAAGAAGACACTGTTATTAAGCCTCCCTGTGTTCGATACCCGCTAGCCGCTACACCGTACGCTTGCGGTAAGACTACAGTGTCACCGCTCCGGGACGTGTATCCGGGGCGAGATCAAGTGGGCCTCGGGAAACTCCTCTGCTGACCCACAGGGTGCCACTCAAATGCTGCTGGACCTCTACCCATACTCTTCAGGTGCGTCTCATGCATCTTGGCCGCCTCCAGTACGGCACTGTAAGTAAGCAACACCTGAGTCGACATCACTGCTCTGAACTCGGGGTCCAGCCCCATCCTAAATCGCCTAGCTCTGGTGGCCTCTGACTGCACCAACTCCGGAGCAAACTTGATCAATAGTGAAAACTCTGCATCATAAGCATCCATGCTCCGTCGTCCCTGAGTCAGATGCTCAAACCTCAACCGCAGCTCATCCTTCTTCGTCTCTGGCAGGTACTGAGCCCCAAACAACTCTCTGAACTTCTCCCACGAGATCAGTTTGGTCTAATGTAACTCCTGAGCATCCCACCAATCTCGTGCCTGATGTGTCAGCTGTCTCTTCGCGGCATCCACCCACTTATCCCTCGGGTATCCAATAGCCTCCAAATCATCCTCAGAATGCCTAATCCACTCGTCCACCTCCAGAGGACTCTCCTTGCCCGAAAAGGACCTAGGGTCCAAAGCTCTAAACTGCCCGATACCCACTGGCTTCGGTGGCACACCACTAGCCACCCTATCCTCCATCTGCTACATATGCTCCAGAATCCCTATCAGAATCTTCCCCATCAGGGAAGCCTCAGACGATGCAGCATCAGAAGCAGGGGTCCTGTTCTCAGACGATCCATTCCCCGGATCCATTCTGCAAGAATGAATAGGGAAACAACATTCAGTACCAAAATTGTGAATTATAATGTTGGAGCTTACTTGTACTATTCTTACGTGTATCGCAGTGTGAGCTGATCTGCATGGGCCACCACAAAAACTTGTCACGCCCCGCTCACCCAAGTATGGGGAGCGTAGCTGACGAGGTCGCCGTAGTATTCAGACTCAGGCTTCGAGCCCTCTTATCTAAATACTACTAAGCATTTTGTGGTTTAATATAAAATAAATGAGCAGGCCAGTGCAATAACACTGGAATAGTACACAGAGAAAAGAAAAGTGATCCAACAGAAATTACAACGCAGTACTGAAAAGTAAATACATCAACACTGAAGTTACATTACATCACATAAGTCCATATACATACGTACGTACATCAGCTGTACAACGGGGGTACAAAAGCGGGTACAACAAAAGAGAAACCCCCAGCCCAAAAGTACAAAAGTCCACACCCGGTACAACGCACCCACTAGTCTAACCCCGAGAAATCTAACTGTACAAAGTCGCCCGAAGGCTCTACCTCAGTAGCACTGGCACCGATCTCTGGCTCCAGGACACCTGCTACCTGCTCGGATCTCACACCTGTAAACCACAGGATGGGACACGTCAACGCGTGACCCAGTAGGAACTCCTAACACCCTAGTAGAACCCAGTTTAGAACTGGTCTCCCTAACTAACTAACTAACTACAGGTGTCACATCATCACATGTTACACAGAAATTAAAACAGAGTACAAGTGCTGAAAGTAAACAACAATGAACAGAACTGAAATAATAAATGACTAAATTAAATAAATTAAATTGGTGTTCTGTATTTGGAACCCGGATAAACCATAGGCTTCTAAGAGAGCGGACTTCACCCAGGGTGGGTGAAAGGCGGTACCACTCCAGCAACACGAGCACTGGAGGGGCCTCTCGTTACTCCGTACCCGACTGGACAAGGTATCAGAGTGAGACTCATCTCGGTTTTTCTGTCGGACAAACGGAGTAAACCATCATTTACCGTCCTGATGCGTCACAAGCGCACTGGTGGCCTCTCTAACTCTAGTCAACTCCCCCTTCCGGGAGTGACGAAGTGAGTGAGAAAGCATACTACGTCCGCTCCTTAACACCTACAATTTACCCGTGTTTCCCCCAAACCCACATCTAGAGTCTCACCCATTTTTGGAATGGACCGAGAATCTCCGATGTCATACTCTCATTCTCACTCAAAAGTTTTTCTTTGATAAGCATTAATTCATTAACATGTCATCATTTAGTGGTCTCAAATACTACTCATGTTCCAGCATACATGAAATCTCATTTTCAATAACTTTTTCCACATGAATCACAACGTAATTAAACTTCATCATTAAGGCACCTTAAGGGCATATTAATAAAGCACAACTTAGCATATTCAAAATTAACTTAAAGCAAGAGCACAATTATGAAAAATCCTACTCAAAATTACAACACAAATCTGTCAAAAGCGACAGTCCAAAAAGAATGGCTCTGGTATCCTAATTGCAGTCAGAATTGGCTCTCGGCCTCCTTCAAAGTTGTAGGAAATTTTCTCTAGTTTTTCGTATTGTCCCTAATTTTATTTTTTGATTTTTCTACTGTTTTCTACAAATTTTACAAGTTACTATTCTGCTGCAACAAAAATTCCAGCAACTAATTTCCTTTCTAAATCTAGTTCTAACACATTTAAATGCCACAATTAACATGTCAACACTAGCATGAGAATAAGATTATGATAATTGCAAGTCCTTAACATAATTCCAATCTTACAAAAAGGATAACATTAATATATATCTCCCACAAATACAACTACATAACTTGCAACTTCATATTAAAATGAAATTAGCATATGATCAATTCTCTACACATCACTTCTACAAACTAGCATCATTTTTAGCAAGCTAACATATTGGGTGCCCTAATTAACATAACTATTCTATCTTGACAAATAATGCTACAACATTACAACTATTAACATGTTCCAACTTTACAAGGAAAATATTTAGCAACTAAAAATAAATATGTTATACAAGCATGCTACTAACTTTTTCAATGAGACATACTAACAAATCCTACTACATGGCATACCATGCTACATGGCATCTCATGCTACAAATTAATCATGCTGCCATTTTATTCTACAATGTTTAAAAATTAAACATTTTTTTAAACTATAATAGAAACCAAAATCCTAAAATGAATCCTACTAAGAATGATAGGTAGTTTCTACCTTGTTAAAAGTCCTCCAAATTAAATCTTGGGCCCTTCTTCTCCTTGATGAAAAGATCTCCTAGCTTCTTCTCCAAGCTCCAATTTTGGTCTCCAATTTGTTGGATTTTTGGCTAATTTTTGGGCTAATTTGGTGTTGGAATGAGAAGGGAATTTTTTGGGCTTTTAGAGATTGAAGAGGGAAACTATTTGGAAGTGTGTTTTAAGGAGGGGGATGAAACAACGTGAAGGAAAATGGGGGAGTTTGATTTCGGCCAGAATTGGGAGAGTGAGGGAGAGAAGGAAATGAGATTTTTCTTTCCTTTTTGGTTTTTATTATCAAGCCTTGAAAATGGGGTTCCCTAAAATCCTCTCCTCCATCCATTTAGTCAAAAATTTTGCCATGTGTTCTCTAATTAACTAACAACATGACACATAACAAGGTGTGTTGTCATGGTGAGAAAAATTTAAAATTAAAATTTTTAGGAACATTAAAATACATGGTGAAATACACCATACTCCTTAAATACATATTATTTCTTCAAAATACCCTTATTTTCTAATATCCATAATGGGTTTAAATCTATTTAAAAATAATCCATCCACCAAAATAATTAAAGAAAAATACGGGCATATTCCCCAAAAATATACGGACATATCTACATCAAAAATACGTGCAAATACGCGTATATAGAAATTAGGGTCATTACACAAAATCAACCCAAGTTCATTACAAAAGAGAGATGTTAAAAAACACGAAAATAGAGGAAAGAGATCACCAATATCTCAAACAATGAGGTTTTCCTCTCACTTGAACACCTCCTTAAGCTTACTCATCTACCCCATGGCCCCCATGCCCTCAAAATTTCAGCAAGAAAAAAAGTTAGGGCTGAAAACAGCCCCAAATCGGCTAAAAACACTCCCCTGTGTTTCGGGTCTGTATTGGGGCATACTTGGTCGAAAAATGGCCCAAAACCCGCAAAAACCGCAAAAACCGCCCCCTAACACTTTAAGTTCATTGCGGGTCGCCCGACCCGCAGGCGCTGGGGCGCCCGCTCTCCTGGGCGCGGAGCGCGTGCCCCGCCCAGGAGAGCGGGCCTACGGGCTTTATTTTATTATTATTTTAATAACTGATCAACAGCCCGCAGCTGAGCGTGGACTGCGGGCCAGCCCACAGGCCTTTGGTTTTTATTTTTTTAATTTTTTTTAAATTCCCAGAATTGCTCCTTAGGCTCTTAAAACTCCCAAAAATAGTCCCAAGCGCCCAAAAATTTTGGAAAAATTCCAGTAAATCCAGAAAATTGCCAGGAGTACCTGAAAAATAAGGAAAACAAAAATTAGTTCATAAAAACACATTTTATGTATAAAATAGGAATAGGCTTTAATAATTCACAATATCTCGAATACGCACGTATCAAAGCCAATATAAACATGATATACACATAAAATGCCCAGAAATCGGGGGGAAAATATGCAATTTATATCCCGAATCACACCCCCAACTAGCTTTTTGCTATTCCCTAGCAAAATATGCGATAAATTCGGTTTAAATGAAAAACATGCACCAAACTCAAGATATCATCATGGCATACCACAAATATTATTTCCAAGTGATTTCAAAGCCAATATACACAATGTATGAAAGTAAACAACAAATGACATTCTCCTCAATCCAATTCAAAGAAAAGTGAAGTAATAAGCACTGTATTACATTCTTTGGTATATATCACAAATGGCAAAGTTTCTAATTTTCATGGAAATGGCCAAAACAAAAGAAATTCCTCTAAGATGTAGGAGATGAGATTGCATCACTCATGTTGCTTATTCTTTCATTTATTCATTCATTTTTTTCTTTTGTTTTCTTTTCTCTTTTTTGTATTCTTTTTGTTTAAGTATGTTTATGTTTTTGTTTTGCATTCACGCAATCATGCTATGAAATGCAAACACCGCCACATTTGCATACACGCGATAACGCTATATAGGCAAAGGAATGGAATGATCTCCTAAATCTCATTTTTGGCATCATCCCCAATGTTTCGTGGGGCACCGGCTACTCAATTTGATTAGGAAAACCATTCACTTATATTGACTCCGTTTCTCATTCTAAACATGAATTATCAACTCTTCCACCAACTCCTTAGGAGGAAAACAAAACCTAACCAAATGGCCACGCCCTTTCCAATCAAAAACTAAGCCATTCATCCCAATTCATGCAATCACTTACACCAAACTATTCCCAAATTATTTCAAAGAGAGTATCACAACATATAAAGTAGTTTCATACATGGCATATTAACATTTGACTCCCAAAATGGAAAAGAAATTAAAATGTGCCAATCAAACATCGAAGAAGTTGATACAAAAATAATAATCCGAAAAAATTGCATGGCATTAAGCATGTAGGGACTACGCATAAAGCTAGCGACGTAGGGACGAGGAGAAAACATATGATATGCAATAAAGAGCAATGGGTGATGGCAAAATAGAGGTATCTCAAAAATTTTTTAGCTAAAATCAAAATCCTAACAATCCTAAAGATCTAACACTCTCCCCCAACTTAAAATAAATATTGTCCTCAATGTTGGAAGAGTGTTAGATCTCACAAAAGATCCTAGACAAAAGCATAAATAAAAAAAGAAAGGAAAAAACATGCTACTAAAGCAAATAAAACTAAAACACTAATTTTATTTATTTACACTAATTGATAGAAAGCACCGTGATCGAAGGGCGGATCTTGGATGTATAACGGTAGAGGTAGCTGATCCATCAGCTCCTTTCGCTCCTCCGCCAGCTGCTTTGGAGCTAGGCATCCACCGGCCTCCTTGGATTCCAGCAATGCAACTCCCAGCGTCCCCTTTGGATAATATGTGTCATGTGGGAGACGAGCTGCATCAATCCAAGCCATGTCCTCATGACCTGCAACAAAAGCATTCCAAAATGGGTCGTCAGAAAAAGAATTTAAATGTAAACAACGACAATCTGATTCAAAAATATGCGAAAGTGCAAATTGGGATTCAGAAATGCAAGGCATGATATGGTGGAAACTTCCCTGAATAATGGCGCTAGGTGTGGCATGACACTCTGCCTCAGGAGGAGGGGGAAACGGATGCAGAAGAGAATCTGGAGGAGACGATGGCTCAGGCTCAATGTAGACCATCTCGCAATCGTCCTCGCTATCATAAGGTGTAGGCTCTGCAGACCTCCCCAGACTATGAAGTGTATCCTGAAATTCTCCATGAATGGTGGCCTGGTGCACATCCAGAGGTGAAGGGTATATGACCTGCTGCACTGAAGTAGGAGGAAGGTCTGGCTCGGGCTCTGTCATGGTCTGTAAACTCACTCCCTCGCCCAAATCATCCTCATCAGTCATCATCATCAAAGAAATCTCTCTCAGCAGTCCGTCCCATGCACTCGTACACCTCAAAATGGGCAGATGTAGTAGATGGAAAACAAAACTTAGGCTCTCCAATGTCATCCATATCGCTCGTGCCTTCACATGCATCTACCACAACATCACCACCAATATAAAAATGCATCGTGTCCTCAACATGGTTGACACGTACCCCATCATCCATCTCCTCATGCTCACCAAGATATGGACATTCAGCTTCCTCTACTTGGCTCCAATGCACCCCATAATCATGTTCTTCTTGGTCTTCCATAGGGTCACATTGGAATGAGCCCACTGCTGGCTCCTCAGGCTGGACCTGAACCTGTTGGACTGCATCCTCATACTCTGCAAGGTCCCTTAGGTAACACCATGAATCCTCGGTCAAATAATCAAATAAGTCCCCACCGCAGCTCATCAGCACGAAATCTTACCCAGATGGTGATAATCATGTATAAAATATCTGCAGGAGATGATCCTCGTGAAAACAATGGTGTGGGCACGCAAAATTCAAATCTCTGAACCTCTACCAAGCCTGATGGTAAGCCTCTCCATCAGCTTGGGTAAAGCTCGCTATATGATGCTCCGTGGCCTGCCGCCCCCTGTACCTGCTCCAAGAAAGTAGGCAAAAACACTCGAAGAAATTCAGCATGAAATGACAACCAAGTAAAATGTGAGTCGAGAGACAATGAATCAAACCACAATCTAGCATTATCTTGCAAAGAGTATGGGAAGAATCTAAAATATATGCAATCATCACAAGTATTCCCATCAAGACAAGAATACATCCCATCTTCAAACCTTTTCATATGTAAATGTGGGTTCTCCTACTCCGAACCATGAAAGTATGGCTGGAGTATGATATCCTCCAAATCAATGTCGAAAAAATCTGAAGGTGAAGCCATTTTGTTTTAAATTTTTTTCAAGAAATTGAAAATAAGCAATCAAAAGACTCAATAAGTGGAAAATATATAAAATGGAAAGACACAACACTAAGAGATAGAAGTATCACATTAAAACTTTCAAAATCAATCAAAAATGTAAATAATAGAAACCGTTGTCCACAGTAACGGACCCAATTGATTGAACCGGAAAACGTGCAAGGGAGCACGTCTTCCACTCCTAAGTGTAAGAGCGTCAATGCAATATAAAATTTATAACCAGTGAGTACCAAGTCGGATCACAGGGACAAGTCGTTCTACACTCGCAAGTTTGATCGATAAAGAAAGATAAAGCATGATGCAACCAACTCGCTAAGTGAATGGAAGTGGGAAAAAGTGTGGTGAATCTACAATCCTATCCTAAGTAGGTAGGATTAGAGAACCAAATGGGGAGTTAGGATAGCTAGGAGAGGATCATGGGTTGTAGGTTCACTATTGTTGGTGTTAATCAAGCTCAAATTACCCACATATAACTCAATTGGGCATCCGGCTATGACAAGCTCAATCGACAAATTTAGCATTCATGAACACAATAATTTGCAATAAGGATGGATACATCATCACAGCACTAATCAAAATAGGATTATGTACTTTTCTCAAAGTGTGCCCACTTGCGTCTTAACCAATAAAATTAGCCCTAATGATACATCCAACATCCACATGAAAATAGGTAAGAGGTAAATAGAACTAAAATTAACATCCAACCATCATGAATCACAACACAAGCTTTTAACACTACTCAATCATGCTAAACAAGATGAGAATTTTATACAAAATCAACCCAAGTTTATTACAAAAGAGAGATGCTAAAAACACAAAAAGAAAGGAAAGAGATCACCAACCTCTCAAACAATGAGGCTTTCCTCTCACTTGAGCACCTCCTCTAAGCTTCCTCATCTCCCTCATGGCCCCCATGCCCTCAAAATTTCAGCAAGAAAAAAGTTAGGGCTGAAAACAGCCCCAAATCGGCTAAAAACACTCCCCAGCATTTTGGGTCTGTATTGGGGTACACTGGGTCGAAAAATGGCCCAAAACCCGCAAAAATCACCCCCTAACACTTTAAGTTCATTGCAGGTCGGGCGCTGGGGTGCCCGACCCGCAAGCAATTGGGCGCCCGCTCTCCTGGGCGCGGGCACGCGCGGAGCGCGTGCCCCGCCCAGGAGAGCGGGCCTGCGGGCTTTATTTTTTTATTTTTTTATTTAATAACCGATCAGCGGCCCGCAGCTGAGCGCAGGTCACGGGAGTGGGCCGGCCAGCGGGCTGGCCCATAGGCCTTTGGTTTTTATTTTTTTAAGTTTCTTTTTTAAAAAAATTCCCAGAATTGCTCCTAAGGCTCCAAAAACTCCCAAAAATAGCCCCAAGCTCCCAAAAATTCTGGAAAAATCCCAGAAAATCCAGAAAATTTCCAGGAGTACCTGAAAAATAAGGAAAACAAAAATTAGTCCATAAAAACACATTTTATGTATAAAATATGAATAGGCTTTAATAATTCACAATATCTCGAATACGCACGTATCAAAGCCAATATAAACATGATATACATATAAAATGCCCAGAAATGGGGGGATATGCAATTTATATCCCGAATCACCCACAACTTGCCATCCCCTCCCTGAGCGGATGTCGAGGGTTCGTCTGCTACAGGCGGTCTTTGCCGTGCTACGGTCAACTAAGCACATGGCAGATCTTCGGGAAGCTCTCCAATGGTGCACTCCACCACGAAGTCCGCTAGTGCTTGGCCCTTGATTGACGTCCGAGCTCTATAGACAATGTCGAACTCGCTGAGCTCGACGCTCCAGTTCAGCAGTCTGCCCGATCGCTCCAACCTCTTTAAGTTCTTCTCGAGGGGCAGATTGGTGTAGACGATGATGGTGTGGGTTTGGAAGTACGACCAGAGCTTCCTCGATGTCGTAACTAGGCAGTAAGCGACCTTCTCTATGGGGTTGTAGCCGGTCTCTACATCTCGGAGCACCTGGCTCGCATAGTAGACAGGCCGTTGCACGCCCTTTTCCTCCTTGACCAGGGCCGAACTGACAGCTTCTTCACTGGTGGAAAGATACAAGCCCAGCTGCTCTCCCTCCTCCGGCTTCATGAGCAGCAGCGGACTTTGCAAGTAAGCCTGTAGCTCTGCAAACGCTTGTGCACAGGAGTCATCCCACTTGATCACCTTCATGTCGTCCTTCTTTGCGACGAGATCCTGCCGCATGACTCTGAAGAATGGGAGTGACCTCTCAGCAGACTTTGACAGGAACCTCCCCAGAGCATCGATTCTTTCGTTCAACCTCTGCAGGTCTATAATAGTTCGAGGTTTCGTCATATTGACGATGGCCTCTATCTTGTTCGGGTTCGCCTCAATCCCTCGCTTCGTAATCATGAAACCGAGGAACTTTCTCGATTATACGTCGAAGATGCATTTTGTCGGATTAAGCCTTAGGTTATAACAGCGCATTTTCTGGAAAGTCTCATGCAGGTCAGTGAGGTGGTCCGAGGCCTCCTTGCTCTTGACTAACATATCATCAATGTAGACTTCAAGATTTCACCCGACCTGAGAGATGAAGATCCTGTCTACCATCCGCTGATAGGTTGCCCCGACATTCTTCAACCCGAACGGCATCTATGTGTAGCAGAAGGTGCCCTTATCGATGATGAAAGATGTCTTCTCCTCGTCGACCTCTGCCATTGGAATTTGATTGTAGCCCGAGAACGCGTCCATGAAGCTCGGTAATTCGTATCCTGATGCATGGTCGACCAAGTGGTCGATCCTTGGCAAGTGGAATCTGTCCTTCGGGCATACCTTGTTGAGGTCCGTGAAGTCGATGCACATGCGCCACTAATCACTGGCCTTCTTCACCATAACGATGTTGGCCAACCACTCCGGATAGCTCACCGGCCTGATAAACTTTGCTTTGAGGAGCCGCCCCACCTCCTCGCCTGCCGCCCTTATCTTCTCTCCTCGGAGCTTCTCTTCTTCTGCCGGACCGGACGAGCTTTCGGGCCACGTTCAGCTTGTGGGCGATCACTGCGGGATCGGCTACGAGCATATCTGAGGGCGGCCATGCGAAAATGTCTGCATTCTCTCTGAGGAGATCAATGAGTCTCATTCTCAGAGAGGCGGAGATCTTTGTGCCAATGGAGACTGTCTTGCCCTCCTTCACCGATACGGGCACCTCTTCGATCTCCTCCGTTGGGGTTGGTCGCTAGTCGCAGTAGTCCTCCCGCTCATCGAGGAGATCGACCGACAAGGTCTGTTCCGATGCCTTGTGCTTTGTGGACCCGATGTAACAACTCCGAGACAGCTTTTGGCTCCCCCGTACTTGCCCACCCCCCATAGAGTCTGAAACTTGACCATTTGATGCAGTAAGCTGGGGAGAGCTTCAATGGCGGTCATGTAGGGCCGCCCTATGATACCATTGTACGCCGATGCAATGTCGACGACAACGAACTGTGTCATACGGGTGACGACCCTCGACTCCTCCCCCAGAGATACGGTATGGTGATCACCCCGGCAATGGGGATCGAGTGGCCCGTGAAGTCGACGATCGGGCCCGTGCAAGGCCTCAGGTCTGCCTGCTTCAGCCCCATCTTCTTAAACGTCGACATGAATAAGATGTCGCAGGAGCTCCCCGTGTCGATCAGGAGATGGCTAATGATGGTCGTCCCAACCTGAGCTTCGATGACGATGGCATCGTCATGCAGTAGCTCGACCCCCTCCAGGTCATCGTCTGTGAAAGTGATGGGCGGTCGAGCTACTCTTCTTCTCTTCGCTCCTGCGCCAATATCCGCCGCCATCACCTGCCGAATGTGCACCTTCCTGGATGATGACAACGTGCCGCCCGAGGATGGCCCACCAATATCACGTCCATGCACATAACCGGCCTCGGTGGGCGAGGTGCTTTCAGCTCGATGTTCGGGGGTAGGTCTGGCCTCCGTGCTCCCTGCAGAGCTCTCTCTTCTCGGGCGGGCCTTCTCCCATCGATGTAGCCTCGGAGGTGGCCTGCTTGAATCAGCCGCTCAATCTCCCTCTTCAGTGTGAAGTAATTGTCGGTGTCATGACTGTGATCATGGTGGTATTCTGTAGATCCCTCTTAGCAGGGTCTGATCTCAACTCCTGAGGAGGGTCTTGAAGCAGTCCGGCCCTCGTTGCGGCGGCTAACACCTTGATCATTGGGGCATTGAGCTACGTGTACTCGGCCCACTGTGGTCTCTCCGGCCTCTGGACCACCTGCATGGATTCTCTGGCTGCGGCAAACTCCCGCTCCAGGCTGGGACGATCTTGTGGCCGACGGCCTTCTGGATCACGCCTCTGCTGGGCCGGCTGGTCATGGCCCTTGGGTCTGTCCTCCTGCCTTGGCCGAAAGTTAGGCCGATGCGCGTTGTGGGGTGCCTCCATCCTGGTGACCTCTCTCCCCGACCAGGGCCTCCTCGCTCAGCATGTACCTCTCCGCCTGAACGACAAGTGCGTCAAAGTCACCAGGCAGGTCTCGGAGGAGGGATTTATGGAGGTTTCGGCTTGACAGTCCCTTCTTAAAGGCCACCATGGCTAACTCGTCCCTGCAGATCACCACACCACGTCTCTCATCTTGGAAGCGAAGCAAGAACTTTTGAATCGTCTCCCCTTCCTTCTGGATGATCATGAATAGATAGTCTGTGGGCTTCCTCCTCAGCCGCCCCACCTGGAATTGCTGGTAGAATTTATGGGACAGTTTGCCAAAGCACTCAATGGTCCGGGCGGGCAGACTGTTGTACCCCTCCAGGGCCGAGTCATTCAGGCTATTCATGAAGCCCTGGCACAGGAGCGTGTCGTCAGTGCCCTGCATCTCCATCGACCCCCTGTATTTCTGCACATGCACAAGGGGGTCGCCCGCACCATTATAGATCTCAAGTTGGAGGAGCTTGAACCTCAAAGGGATCGGGGATGAAGTCACCCATCTAGCCAATGGGGTGGCTTCCTCGGGGTAGAGGGGACGCTAGGGCGACCTTTGAATGTCGCGATACCAGTATCGGCCTTCACGCCGACCTTCGAACCTGGTTGGCGAGACGCCTCGGTGCTCAGGGGCACAGCCTCCTCGTCTCTCGGGGGATCTACTCTAGTCGCGGCTTCGTCCACGATGATCTTCGCGTCCAACTGAATAGCGCGGCTGTTGGAGTGGGATCCTCCTGAGTGGTGGGGACCTCGCTGAGGGCAGACTACTAGCGTTCTTACGTCGTAGGCCTGAGGTCGACATCTTTGGGACCTCGTGGTTCTCCCTCTGGAGCCTCTCACGCTCAGCGACGATGAAGCGGAGTTGTCGATGAGCAGCTTCTTCGTCGAGACGGGCCTGATGGGCGGCATCCGCCTCATCCTCCAGGCATCTTATGTTGGCAGCAGCTTCTTCGTTGTGTTTCCGCTGATGCGCTGCCTCCATTTCTTCGACGAGAAGTTTCTGCTGGGCAGCCATCTCTTCGGCGAGCCCTCTTCACCCCGCTTCTTCTTCGAACTGAGGTTGAAGGTTTCGCCTCGAGTTTGGGGGCTCAGAGGGGCCTGGTTATGTCTTAGCTCTGACCGCCTCGAAGTATTTCATCATCTTGGTGAAGGCCTCGAAGCTTTGTTGGAGAGCACGGGTCGACGCCTGAACGGTCTCACCCATCCCCTCGGGGGGTAAGTCTGTCGAAGGAGCCCTCTGATGGGACCGTGACTCCGACTCCTCATCCATGTGGGCTTTGTCATGGGCATGACTACGGTTGATAGGTATAGGGTTTGACATGGGTGTGACCCTTCGTTCCCACAGACGGGCCAATTGTTGCGGGGCAAGATCCGCGTACAGTGAATTTGTATTTAGGAAAACCAAGGGTACGGTGGTTACAAGTTGGATGAGGAGTAGGTAAGACGTTTACAAGTAGGGAGGGGGTTGTGAGGCTAGGCGCCCTTCGAAGGTTGATCTCTGGATCGGTCCTGAAAGTTTGACGCTTGTTCGCCGCTCACCACGAGTAGATCGCCAGGCGCACGTTGCTTGGAAGGGGTCAACTTGCGCACTGAGCAGCTCATCAGAAAGGCCGGGTTGGGTTCCAACCCTTAGCATCTCCGATGCCTGAGTTAGTATTAGGGCTTAGAAAAAGAGGGCCGGACACGTAGGTCGAGCTATAGTGGTAGGTCGACCTTACGTGGCGAGCTATTATGGAAGAACAAAGATGTGGATGACCTTTGCTCTTGTGTGTGAGTGAGAGTTTGAGAATCAATTTACCAACCCTTCTCTCGATGGAGGTGAAGGGGTATTTATAGCCGATGGAGGCGGTTTGGTAGGGCTGACCTGGCATGCTGAGTTGGCGTGTCAGACTGTGGAAGGTTTGATCGAGGATGTCAGAGCTGTGCGTGCATGCTTTTGTCAGACGGTGCAACGGCCTGGGGCGCTTTGTCAGAGTGTCTGGGGCGAAACGGTCAGGGGGCACAGCGGCCAGGGGGTGATTTGTCAGGCTGTCGAGCGACGGAATTGTCAGTGTCGTCCTGGTAAAAGGTTGTTTGTCGTGTCCGATGAGCCAAAGGGTCGTCGAGGTGCGTTCGTGGAGTAGGACCGTGCTTAGTCACTTGGGCGCTCTTGGTAGATAACGAGCGACCTGTTTGTATGCCTGACGAGCTTGGAGGGAAGCAGGCGCCCAACTGGCGAGGTTCGAGGCGAAGTGCGCCCTTCCTACTAGTCGAGGCAGACTTCAGGGTTGATGGGCGATGATCGGGCTAAGGGGGGAATAAGCGATCAACCGGTGAGGTTGGGATGAAGAATGCCCTCCCGCTAGTCGAGGTGGACTTTATGAAGGAGGGACGAGCTGGCCGTGCGTCTGGCGAGCATGGGTGGAAGGTAGGAGTATCACGATCTTTAGGTCGTAACAGTATCATTTAGATGTCTTTGAATATTGCAAATGAAGCATCATGTAGGATCTATGACTTTTAACATTGGTAAATGTATGTATCTTGTTATTTTTTGGTGCACATACCATCTTGACATTTCCTATAACAACTTAAAAGTAGCATTAGCTAATAATTATTAATATTTATTTGCAACAAATTAATCTCATCATGTAAGATTATTATGGTTAAGGCCAAAAATGACCGAAACGGTAATTGGGCCGACGAGGATGCTTCCGTTGGATCGATCCTTCGTCGGTTGATTGATGGGACCTATGAACGAGCGTCTTCGGGTCGAGGGTGCTAGGATCGGACTCCACGGATGGATGTTTCCCAGTTTCGTGATATCTCCATAATCTTACTACATGAGAAATTCGTTAGGGGATTGGGGTAGGGGCCCGACCGATCCCCCTCCGACGCTCAAGTTAGTCTCCATTAGATGAAAAACTATAAAGCAAGATGAAGAGGAAGATATTAGAGCGAGGGGATGAGAGAGTATATTTTGTGTGGTACTTAGCCTTTGATGTAGATCTGGCCTCACCTTTCCTCAATTATTCTGGAGATATTTATCCTCCACCTTTGCCTCGTAACCTCTTTCCACCAAAGTGGCCACTAATTACTTAATTAGTGGGCCTTGAATTGGTCATTCAAGGGTGTAACTACCTCCATTATTCTGGCCATTAACTCCCCCAATTAAGGCTATGGAAGTGAGTCATCATGAGGAACTTTGACTTATTCTTCCCAAGGGTAATGGGTTATGAGGGAGGTTGGGTTGAATAAGGGCCTGTTCTTTTACCCGATTCCGCGAGAATCCCGACTGATTTCGCACTGTTCACCCTCTGACTCGATGATTCCACGCGAAACTTTCCGCGTGCTGTTCGTTTCTCGTCGTGAATCGCAGCTGGGAAAGTCCTACGTGGACGTGGCAGGTCGGAATCGCGGGGGCTTGGGGTTTTCCTCTCGTCTCGCTGCGATTTCGTGAGAATCCTTGCGCTTGTGGGGCCCTCTTGTGTGTGATCACCTTCAATGCTTGTCGTTTTGCTCCTTCTGCCTCAAGCAACCTCCTGCCTTTGCTCCTTCGCCCCATGTGCCTTCTGCCTTGATTGAGGGGTGGGGTTGCGAGGTGGGGTTGCGAGGAAACCCTAAAAAATTTTGTGCTTCGCCCCTTTCTGCTCAAAGCTAGCTCCTTTTTGGGTTGCCGAAGAGATCCATGGCTGCGGGATCCTCGGGTGTGCCCAAGGCAGCGTGCATGTGCAGACCTGAGCTTGGATTGGAGATTCTAAGGAGGTTTTCAGGTAAAATGGGGTTTTACTTGATATTCGTTTACATTTTTCGCATTTCTTGGGCTAGAAGGCCGAAAACCCTAACTGTCTTTCTCTTCCTTGCTTCGTACGTTGGATGGAGCTGTTGTGGGTTGCCTAAATTGATCCACGGTGACGAGGATCGTCGGGAGTGTCCACGGCAGCAGCATCTCCTTGAGGGGAGTATCAGTGTGAATCGGTTGGCTTGTGATCGTAGCGGAAGGTATAATTTCGGTTTAACTTTGTGTGTTGGCTTGCTAGATTGGTTTGCTATGTTTAGAGAATGATGCCTACAGGGCAATTTGTGATCTTATTCGTGGTTTGTGATTGTGAAAGTTTTTTTATTTAGGAAGCGGAAGGAAAAATTTGTCGAAAATATGAAATTTGTGCAGCCCCAATCTGCGAGACACAACATACAACGAATGGTTTGTGCAATACACCACATTGCATGCAAGCTGAACCCTTAACTGAAGTAGATTACATCATATAAATTGCCCAATGATGAAAATACAAAATGAAAATGAGTAGTGTAAATAATGATGCCTTGTTGGTGCATTGCTTTGGTACGCTTGATTATTTTCAAGAAATCAGCCATGCTTAATTTATGTCGGTTTATTCTGAGGGCAATATGTTGAGGATTCATGCATGGCATGTAATGGGGTTGAGTGTTGCAGATATCATGTAGTATGAAATGAAGACCAATGATGACATGTAATAATTTAATACGTCTGATTTACATATTTCTAGAGTACATGCATGCAGGATGGTTCCTTCATTCAACATATTGCGTAGAATTGAGATTATGTGACTAGATGAAAAATAAAAGAAGGTGGATGATTTTGTGCTATGGGTATAATCAGCACATGACATCTTCATTACATGGGTGTATAGGAACGAGAAGGAATGAAATTTAACAGTTATCGTGATATGTTTAGATGAAGGAGCAACCGCCTGGACACAAAGATGGAAAATGAAAAAATTATTACCTGAGGGCTCAATAAATTTTTCCCCCTACTTTCAATTGTTGTTGAGTGTGACTAAGCCACATTTTCTTATGTTTTACGTTATAAATTTTTTGTATGTTTCAATATTTTATATACTTGGAGTGGGAGATGTTTGAGTACTGCGTGTCATATACATATTATGTTAGCTTGTTATCTAGTGTAATTGCTCTATTATTTTTATAATTTCATAAGTATGTATCACCTTACGCATGGTATTATGTTTGTTACAAATACGGTTTAGATGGATCACAATGGAGATCATTTGGGTTGTGAAACATGTGAAGCGGCCGCGTTGACGATCGTTATAGTCTTCGTAAACCTGTTACTATACAACGAGGGCAGGTCAAACAGATTACCTAGAGAGCCATCTGAATTGCGTGAGCATCATAGAAACTCGCACATGCAGAGAATTCTGGATGTGAGTGAAAGTAGTTGTTTACACTACTTAAGAATGCGGAGACATGCATTCATAAATCTGGCAAATATATTGAGAGGAAGGGGTCTGCTCAACGACACTATTCATGTGTCAGTAGAGGAGCAGCTGGCTATGTTTCTTCATATCGTTGGTCACAAGTCAAAGAACAGAGTGATGCAAGTTGACTTTATCCGGTCAGGTTCTACGATTAGCAGGTACTTTAACCAAGTAATGCAGGCAATTGGCAATTTGCGTGAGACGTTCATGAAGCAAGCTCCTAATGAGATGCCCCCTGAGATTATCAATAATCTTATTTGGTACCCATATTTCAAGGTACTGGCTAATTCTTGGTTAGTAACAACGTATGAGATGTATTGATTGAAGGTGTATTTAGTATTTTCATCGATGTTGGGTCTTGCAGGATTGCATTGGAATGATTGATGGGACCCATATCGATGCCATGTTACCAATCAATCTTGTTCCTTGCTTTAGAGGACGTAAAGGGGTGACACAAAATGTCCTCGTAGCTGTTACGCCAAATAAAAGATTCACCTACGTAATGGTAGGGTGGGAAGGATCGGCAAATGATTTTTCTGTCCTTAAAGATGCGCTGTCTTTACCCCCCCCCCCCCCCCCCCCCCACAAGGTCTTCGAGTGTATGAAGGTAATATGCACAATGTTAACTAAATAATACAAATTAATAGGTATGGATTCTAAGGATTATATACTCACAATACGTTTCTGTATGTAGGAAAATATTATCTACGCGATGCTGGCTATACTACTATGCCAGGGTTCATATCGCCCTACAGGGGCATGCGATACCACCTGAAGGACCATACTGACCGTGTTCATAGAAATCGCAAAGAGCTATTCAAACGCAGTCATTCTTTGTTACGAACAAAAATAGAGTCGACCTTTGGAATACTTAAGAACAAGTTTAAGATATTGA
This sequence comes from Scilla litardierei, assembly GCA_030789695.1. Taxonomy (NCBI): domain Eukaryota; kingdom Viridiplantae; phylum Streptophyta; class Magnoliopsida; order Asparagales; family Asparagaceae; genus Scilla; species Scilla litardierei. The sequence continues at coordinate 290,784,044 of CM061133.1, read as the reverse complement.
CGTCAAAGCCCCACTATCCATTCCCAAGTCAGGTCGATACTGTCCTAGCGTGCACTATACTACATAATTATATTCAAGTAGCTGATCCACATGACCCCCAGCTAAACGAGGAGGTGGGTGTGGTTGAGGAGGATGGGGATGTTATTGATGATCATGAGGACGAGATTTTGGATCTTTCCCAACAGTTGCCCATACGGGAATAAACCCAGCAAAGGGACCAATGGAAAATGCGAAGGGATCAAATCGCATGGGACATGTGGGTCGACTATTGTAACATACATAACAATGGTAGCACAGTTGAACAAGGCATGTGAGGGAGGCTTTTAATTTTGTGTTGTGTGGGTGCATGCGGAGTCCTTATGAATTTTAATATGTAGTCCATCATGGTTGATTGTGATTGGATTATGTCATATTATCATGTTTGATTTACAAACCTTATGATATAATGGTTTTTGATATACATGCAATATATGTTATCTATATAGGTTGACACAGATTTGAATTTGCACTATTAACTCTTTCATGTTGTAGGAATGACAGGGTCATCTTCGCAGCCCGGACAGGATAGTGAGCCTATCCCCCCTTGTATGACCATACTTATGTGAACCAGTGGATTGCTGAAGGCTATGGGACTGATCCAATGCTTGGGAGGCCGATGCCTCGTAGGAACATTGATTCTCCTTATCCTTCGACGTCCGGCCACGGTGGATGGCCTGGCATGCCTTATCAACAATTCCAGCCATATGGCATGCCAATGCAGTTGCAACCAACCCCAGGATATATGCAACTGCTGCAAGGGGGCTTTCAATCCATGTATTAGTCCGTCCCCACATAGTGCTTTCAATAAGCCATCGTCACAAAGTGTGAATGAACATACGGGGGGTAGTGGGTCGTCGAGGAAGTCGGGACGACGAGATGATGTGGGAGTAGGTTCGGTGTCAAGTCCTAGCAAAAGGACTAAGCTGCAACCTGCCAAGGGGCCTAAAAACCTAATTTGGCAGTGGGAACATGACTTGTCCCTCATTCTGTTCCTTGCTGACCAGGCCAAGCAAGGCAATAAGGCGGATAAGACATTCAAGCCTACGTCATTTAACCAAGCAGCTGCCCATATCAATGCCCTTTTTGGCACATCCTACACAAGCACAAATGTCAGAAATCATATGAAAGGGTTGCACCGATGCATGACCGATGTGTCAACATGCCTCAGTATTAGTGGGGCTGGATGGTGTCCTAGTAAGCAAATGATAGTGCTTGATGATGAGGTGTATGCCCCATGGGCCAAGGTATGAACGTTTACTTTGAAAGGCACAAGAAATATTGATCACAGTTGTGAGTATAAACGGCCTAATTTATATGGAAATTTTCTTGCAGGCTAACCCTAGGTTGAAACAATATGTTAATCAACCGTTGTCATGGCTTGATGATTTGTATATCGTCATAGGAGATGACGAGGCAAAGGGGCTTTTTCGGAGGTCCACATTCCAATCATTTGAACCCCAAGCAGATTCTGTCGATGGGGAAGATGCAACTCAGGCACAGACCCCTCAAGATGATATCCCCCATGACATCCCCCTGACAGGATCGATGGGGAGTTTTCATGCCGGGCCAAGCTTTGCTACACCTCCCTCTGTTACGAGGAAGAAAAGTCTTCGTCGGGGTACAACCGAAGTCCAGGATAGGATGGATAGGTGATCACTCCTTATTTTACACCTTTTTTCCGTGTATTTGCATGCCATTTAGATCGCCCAAATCATGTTTTTCACGATATATCGACGATATTGCGATGCTTTTCACGATTTGTTGTTTTTGTCGCATTTCAGGTGATTTGGCGCGATTTGGAGTGATCTCGAGATGCGCTTACTCTAGACGGCCACCGACGACCTCCCCGAGGGGTATTTTGCTGTTGGAGAGGAGCGGAAGAAGAATGGTCGTCGCAGGAGCGACGAGGAGGCCAAAACAATCAGATTGGGCATTTTTTGTGTCCCACTCGGCCGAGTGGAGGAGCCACTCGGCCGACCAGCGAGACACTGCTCGGCCGACCCGTTCAGACACGATTTCCATGTGTACTCGGCCGAGCGACGGAGACCACATCGGCCGAGTGACGATACCACGTCCGCCCGAGTGGCGCCCAGACGAAGCCCCTCCAAAATATCGAAGTTTCTGTTTTTCGGCCACCTGAGCTTCAGAAGACCCACTCGGCCGAGTGGCAAACCACGTCCGCCCGAGTGCAGTGAAGCCGTCGGCCGAGTGACGACAACTCACACGGCCGAGCCGCTCCCGAAGTGAAGACCCCTGAAGGCCCCGACTTACTGGAAAAGTACAGGGTTTCTCACTCGGCCGAGCGACATTTGTCACTCGGCCGAGTGCGATGCGCTGCCTGTAGCGAAATTTGCGGAAAACAGGCTGTGCAGGGGCGTTTTGGTCAGGATTTTTGGACGATTTTTGGGGCTATTTAAGCCCTGTTTTTACCCTAGTTTTGGGAGCCATCTCTTAGATTTTTTGCAGCTTTTTAGATTACTTTTTAGCTTTATTATTGTGATTGGAGAAGAGGAAAAACTTGGATTTTTGTTGGATCAAATTGAAGAACTCCATTGGTTTGCATCTCTCTTCCCTAAAAATTCTATTTTTATTGTTTATCTCAATATTTGTGATGAATTCCATTGCTTATTTCATTGATCAAATTTGTGATATTGCTATGATTTGTGAGTAGTCATCACGTCTTGGGGCGTGGGGATGAACCCTACGAGCCCTATTTCATAATTGTGATGAATTGGTAGAAATTGAGCTAGGATTGTTATTTGAGATTAGATTGGGATCGATTTACTACGGATGGCTAGGTATTCATATCAATTGGGATTTGCAAGAGATTGGATCCCAATTCGATAGGAAACCCTAGAAATCCGAATTGGGTTGGAGTCGGATTTTCGAAGTATCGGTTTGCAAGAGATTGGACCGATATTAGGATTTTCGGGTGCAATTCCATGCCAATACCCGTTTGCAAGAGATTGGACGGGTAGGAACTATCCTAATCTAGATCGTGGACCGAGTTTGCAAGAGATTGGGCTCGGTGCGCGATTGGACGATGATGTTGATCCTAATGCTAGCTTCCCTAGGCTAGGGTTTGCAAGAGATTGGACCCGAACCTAGGAAAGCTATAGACCGGCAACAGCGCGAGAGCGTGAGCTTGGTTCTACATTCAGTTGCAACTAGTTCATCCGAATTCTCATTCTAGCAATTTTAATACCGACGAACCACTTTTATGAAATACGGTGAGTAGCGGGGATTCCCCATTCCCTAGACGTTCTTTATTTGATTTGATACTTCGCACATTTGTCTGACGATTGTGACAGGATCGCCCAAGGCAATTATCTCTCTTGAATAGCCAAGTTGATTAGGAACAAGCACGGTCATTCGTCCTCCCTGTGTTCGATACCCGCTCGCCGCTATACCGTGCGCTTGCGGTAAAACTACAACCGTCGCTCCGGGACGTGTATCCGGGGTGCGATCAAGTTTTTGGCACCGTTGCCGGGGAGGCGATTGCGTTTGATTCTTTTCCACCCTAGCTACTTCTTTCTTTTATTTTTATTTTTCTTTTTTCATTATTATTATTATTTCCATTACTATTCTTACCTAACCCTTCCACGGTACTAATCATCTCTTTGAAACTCTGTTTTCCCTGTGCATGTACACGAGATCTACGGCGGACCCCGAAGCCTTATTATTTGATCCGGAGATCGAACGTACCGCGCGGAGACTTAGAGCGGAAAGAAGACAATATCCGGAAGGGCGGTTTATGACCAACCCGGAAACTCCCGAAGAATTGGCGGCAAGGATGGCGAGAATAATTTCTATTCGCGATAGGCTTCGGCCTAAGACCTCTTCTACCACATCATCCATTGCCGTGCCGGAGTTGGCGGCCGACAAGAACTTCGAGCTAAAGACTGGATTGGTGGTTTTGATGCAACAAGACCCATTTCATGGGAACGCCCATGAGAACCCCCACTACCACATCCAATCATTCTTGTCGAAGTGCGCCACATTTCAAATGCCGGGGGTCCCCATCGATGCCATCAGACTGCGTCTCTTCCCCTTCACGCTAAAGGACAAGGCACTCTATTGGCTGAGGACGCAGGCTGACGGAGTTTTCACCTCTTGGGACGGGTTGGCGGACGCTTTCATTGACAAATTTTATCCCCCATCCAAGACGGTGAAAATCCGGAGCGCTCTCATGTCCTTCAAGCAAGGACCACAGGAGACGCTCTATGAAGCTTGGGAGCGGTTTAAGGATTTACAGCATCAATGCCCGCACCACAGTATAGAAGATTGGGAGCTAGTGCATAGCTTCTACAACGGTCTCCAACCGGGGACCAAACAAATTATTGATGCCGCGGCGAATGGTGCTATCTTGTCAAAGACTCCCGAGGAAGCTACGGCCCTAATCGAGGAGATGGCCTCAAATAACCAACAATGGGGCGATGAGCGAGGACACTCCACGTCCTCCTTAAAGCCAACAAGCATCTATGAGGCGAAGGCCGTAGCGGAGCTTACGAGCAAATTTGATTCTCTCCACAAGGTGGTGGAGAGATTGGAGAAGTTCATCACGGAGCCCCAAGGAAGCCCTTCCACCTCCGCGCCGACGAACCAAATGTGTGATTGGCAAGACCAATCTCAAGCCATGTACTCGGGAGGAGAGCAAGGAGAAGGATCCTTGGAGCAAGTGCAATATGTTGCAGGGAACCAAGGGTATTGGTCCAATCCGGCCGCAAGAAATCACCCGGGATTCTCCTACGCCAACAATGAAGGAGCTTTGAACCCGCCACAACAACCGCCTAATCAAGCTCGACCACCACCACCCCAACAACAATACTATCCGCCGAGGGGGCCTCCACAACAAAACTTTCAACCGAAGCAACAAGTTCCACCTTATAGGCCTCCCGGATACAACCAAGGGTGGAGGAATCAAAACCAAAGCCCTCCACAAGCTCCGCAACGAACCGACTTCGAAACTAGAGTGGAGGCGTTCATGGTCGAGCAAAATAAGGTGAATGCTACTTTGAAGGCGGGGCAAGACTCTCTTAATACCGTAGTGGCTCAAATATCGAAGCAATTGGCTTTGCTCAATCGGAACACTCAACGATTGCCGGCGCAACCGGAGCAAAACCCACGGGGCAACACCGGCCACATCAACGCCGTAGTTGCCGTAACTACTAGAGGCGGGAAGGACACCACCCCTGCCATGATTCCTACCAAGGAGCCCGTGGAGGAAAGCTTGGAGCCAATTGAGCCGATAGTTGAGGTTGAAAAAGAGAAGGAGCCACATGACGAAGAGAAATCTAGAGCGGAGAAATTGATTGAGGAAAGGCGCTTCATGCCACCGGTCCCATTCCCCCAAAGGCTCGCTAGAGCGAAAATGGAGAAAAGGCTAGCAAAATTTCTCGAGTACCTAAGAGGAGTTAGCCTTAACATTCCCTTCCTTGACGCCATCGTCGAGATCCCCACGTATGCCAAATTCTTGAAGGACTTGATCTCGGGGAGAAAGAGGAAGGAGAAGATCATGCTAGCCGAGGAGGGCTCTTGGTTTACTAAGAAAGAAAAGGAGCCGGTAAAATTTAAAGATCCGGGGAGTTTTCGGATTCCTTGCACTTTGGGCGGCGTTCCTCTTCAAAAGGCGTTGGTTGATCTTGGGGCTAGTGTGAGCCTCATGCCCCTCTCCATGTTCTTAAAGCTAAACACCAGGACAAAGTTGAAACCCACCGACATGCGCATTCAATTAGCCGATGGATGGATAACAAGGCCGGTGGGGATTGCCGAGGACATCCCACTTCAAGTCCCGGGTGGAATATGCTTGCCATGTGATTTCGTGATCATGGATGTTAAGGAGGAGGGAGACACCTCATTGATACTTGGACGCCCATTCCTCGCCACCGCCGGAGTCATCGTCGATGTGCGCGAAGGTACCTTAACCTTAAACGTCGGAAACATCGAGGTGGAGCTCCACATTCCTAAGGCCATGAAGCACATGCCTTATCACGAGGAACTTGACTACATGGACCTCCTTGATGAGGTGATAGAAGAGGCCATCCCTCACTCAATTGGCGCTCTTTTCGATGAAGATTTTGAAGAAGGCCCGGATTTAGGCCAAGATGAAAAGAAAGATGATTCCCCCGACCTCTCCGGTGAAGAAGATGAAGGCGACGCTGATGTCGCAAGGATTCGAGAGCTCTACAAGCTCTCGAAATTAAAGTCTCCAAAGAAAGCTCCGCCGGCACGGAGACCGGCATCACCGGTTAAGCCGTTGACCGGAGCAAACGCTAGCTTGGGGGAGCCTCCCCCCAACACTATTCGAGACGAGAGACCACCGCGGGAGAACACGACGCCGCCACGTCCAAATCCAAGCGTTCTCCCCGGAAAATTCGATGGGTGCATCTCATATGCACCAAACATCCCGCATTGATTGAAAATTATAGGGGGTCGAGCTCACGACCTTAAACGAGCGCTTGTCGGGAGGCAACCCGACGGTTTTTGCTTTATTTTTACTTTTTCTTTATTTTCGTTTTAGAAATTTTTAGTGTTTCGGGTCGTTCGCCCAAAAATTTTGCGATAACGGGTTCTATTTTTCTTGACAGGAGAGGAGATGGGTAGATCCATCATGAGGAGGATGAACGAGACGACGAGGAGCGCCCCAAGAAGGCGTTCGACGCTTAGGAGGAGGATGAAATCGACTGGAGGAAGAAAGACGGAGTTTAGAGCCCAAACGAAGACAAACAGCAGAAAACAAGGCTCACTCGGCCGAGCATACTAGTCACTCGGCCGAGTACAGAAGTTCGTCCGGCCGAGCCGCTCACGAACGAGGGAAGTCTGTTGTACCCAACTCTCTGTCTATTTTCCTCATTTCATTAGAACTGCCACTCGGCCGAGTATAGATTCCCACTCGGCCGAGTACAACGGATACCCTCCTAGAGCGAGTCATGCCGAGTAGCTTGAGTCACTCGGCAGAATGGACTTACTCCACTCGGCCGAGGCTGGCAAAGCCACTCGGCCGAAGCGATAGCGGGGAGGAAACTTTCAATGGTCTCGCTCGGCCGAGTGACCACGTCACTCGGCTGAGTCGTAAGTTTTATTATATAAGGGCCGAGGGGGGCTCATTTTTCGAAATCACAAACACCCCCAAACCGCCCGACGCTTCAGTTCCCTCGCCCGAATCCCCTCGCTCGCGCCCATACTCGCCCGCTCGCGCCGCCGCTCGGCCCGCCACCGCCGGCCGACCACCGCCGCGACTCGCCCGAGTCGCCGCCGGCGGCAGCCGCTCCGGCCATCTCCGGTATCGTTTATTTTGCCTATTTTCGCCTCTTTTCGTGTATTTCTTGAGGATCCATGTGCTAAACGAACCCCTACCCCAAATCAATTCCTATATCTATCCATTATACCCCTATTGCTCCATACATTTTGATTATTACCCGTTGATATCGCTTTTTCATGCGCAGGTTGCTTTTTGGAGCTTAGGGGAGCTCAGGGGAGCTTCTACGGGCTGCTCAGGACTTCGTGGAGGCGCGGACTTCGCACGCTTCCACTGCTTAGCACTCGCGGCGTGTTTGGGTATACTCTTTCCATTCTTTTACACGCACCGCACTTTTTTCACTTTTCGGCGCGCTCGGGGCCAATATGCCGCCCCAGACACGGCCGCGGTCGACGAGAGCTTCCGCCAAGCGGAAGCGGTCGGACGAGCCCGGCCCCTCCCACTTGGTGGAGGACTCTCCTCCGCCTTCCCCCACACACCCCGCACACCCTGCAGGCCCCGCACAGCCTGCAGCGCACCCACAGCCCGCACAGCCCGCACAGCCACTCCCCACCGCTGCACAGCCACCACCACCGGCTCCACTGGTCGGGCCGCTCGGGATCACGTTCCGAGACGACGCACACCGCACCGTCTTCGACCGTATCTCCCAGCGCTCGATCGTACCCTCCAGGTTTGCACACCTCGCTGACCTTGGACGCCTGGGGGTACTAGAGGGGATACTCACGTTGTACGACAACGTGGGTTGGCGCGACTTCCTTCAGGTGTCGGCGGACACGTTCCCCCGCCCGACACTTGAGGTTTTGAGTTCGATCGCCCGGACCGATGAGGGATGCTCATTCAGGTTCATGGATCGAGAGTGCCAGGTCACTCTCGATATGATGAGAGCGTTCTTCTCATGACCCGCCGTCCCCGGAGCCGATCGCGGTTACGGCCCTACCCACATCCCCCCACCTTCCTTCGACGCCGATGCCTTCTGGGCCTGGATTACAGGCCACCACGCCGCCTTTGACCCTAGTAGGGCCAAGGCCTCGGCCATTGTCCACCCCTGCCTACGTATTGCCCAGCGCCTTATGGCGACCACCTTTTTGGCCAGATATGAGCCGGGCACGATGTCTACGCCAGAGCTCTACATGCTCTATGCGATGACACGTCCCAGAGCTCTATCTAGGGATGGACACGAGCTTGTCCCCGCCGTCGTGATCGACATTGCGGCTTGGTTTTTAGACCGCATCATTGTATCGGTGGGCGCTCGCCACCGATCTGCTGCGGCGGTCTGATCACCCTGCTTACCATGATGACGGGCGAGGACCTACCTGACGACCTACGGCAAGTATCGGGCCCCACTTCTTTGTCGATTGATGTCATGGCCCGGATGAAGATGCTTCGTCCGCATGGTGAGCGTCACTGGGTCTGGTTGCACGGCCCCTATGGGGCTGATTACATGATTCTCCCGAGCCCTGCTCGGACCCAGATTGCACCAGCCCACGTTGACTGGCTCCCAGAGATGGATGTTCTCATCCCCGCCGCCTACGTGCTCGAGGCCGAGGAGGCCGAGCAGGCCCACGCTGCCCACGCTACCCAGGCTGCCCCCGCAAACCCTGCTGCACACCCTGCCGAGCCTGCCGCCGACCCTGTTGACCCAGTGGCCCCTCAGCCCATACCAGTCGTTTCCGCTGCTCCTGACACTTCTGTCCCCACCTCTGTCAGTGTCGAGAGTACTTTTGCTGAGCCCACTTCCACCACTGTCACCACTTCCGAGGCCGTCCCCACCACTCCCGCTGGCACCTCTGGCCCTCTGTCCGTGGAGCCTCTTTGCTCCGCACTCCCCGAGCGCCCGCCGACCTTTGTCGAGAGTGGAGAGCCCTCGTTTGCCGCGGTCGTGGAGACCATGGCTAGCATGATCTCCGCTGGGATTGCGCCTTTTGGTCCACACAGTTCCGCCCCAGCGGTAGTTACCTCTGTCTCCACAGCCGCCGTATTCTCCGAGAGCGTCGTGGCGTCTGTCCACACTTCTGTGCCACAGACCTCTCTGGCCACCTCATTGCCACTTTTGCACGATTCCTTTGCTGCCGCTGCCTCCGCTTCTCACCAGCCGGTGCCCCGGCCTCACACTGAGGCCAGGCACACTTTTGCAGGCGCGGCACCTTTTGTCCCCTTCCCTGCTGAGCCCGTTACATACTCTACACGCGTACGCCAGCCTCGCCCTACGCAGCCTAGACCGGTGCGTCCCTCTGCACCACCCCCGCCCGACACCGTACTGCAGAGCATTCGTGCTCTTGAGTTGGCGGTGGGCAGTCTCAGAGGTGACCTTAGGACCCTGTCCTCCACCGTCTCTACGATGGCTGGACGCTTTGACCTGATCCCTCAGATCCACTACTGCTTGACACAGATCTTAGAGCGTCTCCCGCGTGTACCCCCACCCACCCAGCAGGTTCCCACACACACTAGACCTGCTTCCACTTCCACGCCCACCTCAGCTCAGCAGCCTACACCACCACCACCACCTCCTCCGCCTCGGGACGGAGACGGTGCAGCGCCACCTTCTTAGGCACCCCTGATGCCTTAGTCTATTCCTGCCGTTATGCTACCCGTTTCTGCTGGGTCCCGTTGCATTTTTGTCCGCCCCCCCTCCCCTCACTTATTTTGGGATTCTCATTTTGCCGTATCTTTTTATATATCTTTTTTGGGAGAGGGAGAGTCTTTGGTGACACATTTATACTCGTATCACTCATATCTGTGCATGCATCATATCAGCATCATATTTTTCATTTCTTTATTTTTCCTCTTATTTTCCTTTTTTTTTATTTTTTTCTTCCTTTTTATCATGCATGCATCCTCACTTGCCCCTCACATTACTTGTCTCTCTGTGTGCCACACTTTGCACATTGAGGACACTGTGCCGTTTAGCTTGGGGGAGTGAGTTCTCACGTTCTTTTTCGTTGTGCCACCTTTATTTTTAGTTTTTCACGCCACTTTTCGCTTTTGCACTTATTTTCACTTATTTTCATCATTTTTTCTCATTTTACCATTCATCACGTTTTTCTTATTTCTCTACGTGCCGCATTGTAAATAGTTCTATTTTTCCTTTATCTTTATTTCTTTCTTTTTTCATCTCATGCTAGAGATGAATTTTCTGTGATGATGTCTACGTGGAGTTAGCTTATTCTATATGCATGCTATATTTGTCATGTCTTAGATTTTATTTCTGAAATCATATGCTATGACTTGCTTTGCATATAGAAATAGTAACCCACACTTTTTCCACATGAAAATGGATGAAATTTTATTATTAGCTGAGCCTGAATATTCATATGTATGCTATCACAGAAAACACACCAAGATTCACGCATTGAATGCCTATATCTGGAGTACTGATTTCTTTTCCTTTATCACTTCTATATGCATGAATTGTACACTTCACTTCAGGATGATTGAATGATGATTAGCTATGATATATCTGGATTAGTTAGCTTTTTTGTGATCAAAACTGAGTAGATTAGATTACCCTGCTGAAGTTGTCGTGCATGTCTTATAGAGTGAGCCGAGAGTTATATATATTTCTTTCTCCACAAATCTTGAACATCATTTCTCTACTTTTAAAAATCATTGGTGAATCTCCCCTTAGTGATTCTATTTTATGGCATTTCCCCCGCTATTAATTCCTAGCTCCAAATCCCTTCTTCTAAAAAAATAATAATAAAAGAGAGAAAAACATTCTTGTATATCATTATCTCTCTCTGAGTTGGGATCATTGTGTATATATTGCTTATTCCAAAAAAAAAATTAAAAAAAAGAGAGGAAAAATCCTCAATAAAAGATCACATCTCACTTTCTTTCTCTCTTCTTTCTTTTCGTTGCTTTTGGAGCTATATATATAAAAAATGGGGATGTAAATATTTTTGTGCCACCACGCTTATAGATAAGCTTGGGGGAGGGGATCCATTGATGTGTGAGAGAGTGACTACTTGACATTGCACGACAACCTAGGCTAAGTAATATTCTATACTCGGTGAGATTATTTCTAGCTTTACGAAATCCAGAAATCTAAGCCTAGCGTTCATTTCATGAAATCCATACTTTTCTATTCTCTCTATTCTATAGTGTGATACTCTTATACTCCAGATAGAAAGCGTTCAATTGAAAAGTGTGTGATCTGTGATTTGTATACCGCTTTAAATGATTCAGACGATGTTAATTTTAAAATCATTCCATTTTTCATGATTATATCGTTGTTCGTGGGTTTTCTATTTCTATTTGCACTATTATACTATGATATCAAAATAAAATTCTTTGACATGTATTTCTCATCCGGTGCATGCTATAAGAGTAAGTGAAACCCACGTCCTGAGAAAATGATCTAGCATCCTACCTCTTCGCTTCTTTCCATCTTTCTTTCTTCTTCATTTTCATTTCGTTTTCATTCTTCTTTGTTTTTCATTTTTTTCGTTTTTCGCCGTTTTCGTTTTCCGAATCCACCGGGTTCGCCTTTTACTTATCTTCCTCGAGGACGAGTAAGAGGCAAGCTTGGGGGATTTTGATCACTCCTTATTTTGCACCTTTTTTCCGTGTATTTGCATGCCATTTAGATCGCCCAAATCATGTTTTTCACGATATATCGACGATATTGCGATGCTTTTCACGATTTGTTGTTTTTGTCGCATTTCTGGTGATTTGGCGCGATTTGGAGTGATCTCGAGATGCGCTTACTCTAGACGGCCACTGACAACCTCCCCGAGGGGTATTTTGCTGTTGGAGAGGAGCGGAAGAAGAATGGTCGTCGCAGGAGCGACGAGGAGGCCAAAACAATCAGATTGGGCATTTTTTGTGTCCCACTCGGCCGAGTGGAGGAGCCACTCGGCCGACCAGCGAGACACTGCTCGGCCGACCCGTTCAGACACGATTTCCATGTGTACTCGGCCGAGCGACGGAGACCACATCGGCCGAGTGACGATACCACGTCCGCCCGAGTGGCGCCCAGACGAAGCCCCTCCAAAATATCGAAGTTTCTGTTTTTCGGCCACCTGAGCTTCGGAAGACCCACTCGGCCGAGTGGCAAACCACGTCCGCCCGAGTGCAGTGAAGCCGTCGGCCGAGTGACGACAACTCACACGGCCGAGCCGCTCCCGAAGTGAAGACCCCTGAAGGCCCCGACTTACTGGAAAAGTACAGGGTTTCTCACTCGGCCGAGCGACATTTGTCACTCGGCCGAGTGCGATGCGCTGCCTGTAGCGAAATTTGCGGAAAACAGGCTGTGCAGGGGCGTTTTGGTCAGGATTTTTGGACGATTTTTGGGGCTATTTAAGCCCTGTTTTTACCCTAGTTTTGGGAGCCATCTCTTAGATTTTTTGCAGCTTTTTAGATTACTTTTTAGCTTTATTATTGTGATTGGAGAAGAGGAAAAACTTGGATTTTTGTTGGATCAAATTGAAGAACTCCATTGGTTTGCATCTCTCTTCCCTAAAAATTCTATTTTTATTGTTTATCTCAATATTTGTGATGAATTCCATTGCTTATTTCATTGATCAAATTTGTGATATTGCTATGATTTGTGAGTAGTCATCATGTCTTGGGGCGTGGGGATGAACCCTACGAGCCCTATTTCATAATTGTGATGAATTGGTAGAAATTGAGCTAGGATTGTTATTTGAGATTAGATTGGGATCGATTTACTACGGATGGCTAGGTATTCATATCAATTGGGATTTGCAAGAGATTGGATCCCAATTCGATAGGAAACCCTAGAAATCCGAATTGGGTTGGAGTCGGATTTTCGAAGTATCGGTTTGCAAGAGATTGGACCGATATTAGGATTTTCGGGTGCAATTCCATGCCAATACCCGTTTGCAAGAGATTGGACGGGTAGGAACTATCCTAATCTAGATCGTGGACCGAGTTTGCAAGAGATTGGGCTCGGTGCGCGATTGGACGATGATGTTGATCCTAATGCTAGCTTCCCTAGGCTAGGGTTTGCAAGAGATTGGACCCGAACCTAGGAAAGCTATAGACCGGCAACAGCGCGAGAGCGTGAGCTTGGTTCTACATTCAGTTGCAACTAGTTCATCCGAATTCTCATTCTAGCAATTTTAATACCGACGAACCACTTTTATGAAATACGGTGAGTAGCGGGGATTCCCCATTCCCTAGACGTTCTTTATTTGATTTGATACTTCGCACATTTGTCTGACGATTGTGACAGGATCGCCCAAGGCAATTATCTCTCTTGAATAGCCAAGTTGATTAGGAACAAGCACGGTCATTCGTCCTCCCTGTGTTCGATACCCGCTCGCCGCTATACCGTGCGCTTGCGGTAAAACTACAACCGTCGCTCCGGGACGTGTATCCGGGGTGCGATCAATAGGCTTGTAGAAACAGTAGAGAAGGTTGCCACGGCAATTACTACATCTCATGCCCATTGGACCGAAAAGCTAGCCGATAGGTTGTATGCATACACCAAGCATCCAGAAAATTTATTGGATGTCGTGTACGATTATCTTATTGACAATGAGCGTGAAGGCCGCAAGTTTTTGGCTAAGCCCGATGGGTCCCGAAGGCGAATGTTGAAGAATAAAATTGAGATGATTGAAAGGGCAAGGGCGAAAGAAGGTATATGTGATGAAGGGGATGACGAACCCTTGGACTTGGATTGAGTGTGGTTGGTGTTGGTGATAAAATGGAGTGTTGTGGGGGTGGTATGAAGAAGTTGAGGGGAAGTGACAAGGAGTGGGGTTGTGTACTTTATCATTAGAGCTATGTCTCATAAGTGTTGTATAATTATGTGTAATAAACATGAGGAGTGTTGTTGGAGTAGGTATTGAGTTTCCTGAGGTATTAGTTGCTGAAAAATATTGCTGAAATATGTTGGGGTCACTTTATTGACAAATATGGATATGGGTATCCTGAGCTCTATGTAGCTCTTTGTGTTTGTTTATGGCAGAAGTAATGTTGATCTTTGTTGCAATTTGATTCTTTCTAGTATTTCATGAATTATGTGTTTCTCTTTGATGCTATTTGAGTCTTTCCAGTATATACTTAGCTCTTTGTTGCTTTTGTTGCTCTTTGATTCTTTCCAGTATGACAGGACCCTTGCCCAATGATGAAGCATATAAAAAGAATCCATTTAATATGTATAATCCCAAATACATGGAAGGTAGGCTTGATGGTTTATGTATTCCTATGCTGGGATTGAATTCCACATAATTATATACTCAGATAATGCGGTCATGCAAGCTGATATATTTGTTTTGTGCATGTCCTGGCAATTGACTTGACCTGGGAATTTTTTGGCCCCTGCAGTTGCCTTGTTTCAGCTGAACCTGACATTTTTTTGCTTGTTCTTCCTGCCATCTCCAAACACCTTTAACTTTCCTTTTTGTTAGTCACATGCTGGGATTACATAGTTCCACAAGCCAGCAACCTATTTGGGATTGTGAATTAGAACAAGTTGGAATTTGAGTAATTTGAGTAATCCAACATATTTCCTGAGGGCAATATGAGTAATAAAGGACACACAAATTTTTAAGTTGATTGTCCTGGCAATTGGCTTGTCCTGTCAATTATGTTGCTTCTGCTGTTGGCTTGTTTCAGCTGCAGTAGGTGTGTGTTTTGGGATTGTCCTGAAAATTTGTTTGTTCTTCTCCTGGCTATTTGAGTAATTGGTCCTGAAATTTTTTTGTGCTTGTCCTGTGCAATTGGCTTGTCCTGGGAATTTATTTGCTTCTTCATTTGGCTTGTCCTGACTATTTCGTGTTACATTACATATGCAGTT
This sequence comes from Scilla litardierei, assembly GCA_030789695.1. Classification (NCBI taxonomy): domain Eukaryota; kingdom Viridiplantae; phylum Streptophyta; class Magnoliopsida; order Asparagales; family Asparagaceae; genus Scilla; species Scilla litardierei. The sequence goes on along the minus strand of CM061133.1, from coordinate 290,768,982 downwards.
TTATGTGTTCCCATATTTTTGAAACATCTCCAGTAAGATGTGCATCCTATTTGTGATACATGACATGCTATTGGTTTGAATGGTGACTTTGTGTCTCATGGCATATGCAGTTATTTTTTTGCTTCTTCATTTGGCTTTTTTCATCTGCAGTTGCAATTGTTATGTGCTTGTCCTGACAGTTTTCTGTTTGCTTGTCCTGGCAATTTGAGTAATACAGCTGATAAATTGGTTTTGTGAATTTCCTGGCAATTGGCTTGTCCTGGGAATTTGAGTTCTACGGCATAAATTTTTTTTGGGTCTTGTCATGGCAATTAGATTGTCCGTACATTTTGAGGAAGATATGTGAGATTTTTTTGGGCTTGACCTTGCAATTTGATTGGCCTGTCAAATCTTTTGCAGCTTCAGTTTGCTTGTGTAAGCTGTAGGTGGAATTTTTTTGAGCTTGTATTGGAATTTTTTGTGTTCTTGTCCTGGCATTTTGAGTAAGTTATGTGGAATTTTTTTCCTTGTCCTGGCAAATTTATAGGTGCTTGTCTTGGCAATTTGGCCTCGTTGATATGTGATATTTTGTTGGGCATGTCATAGCAAATGGCTTATTCTTTCAAAAATTTTGATGTTTCAGTTGGATTGTTTCATATGAAGTTGGAAATTTTTTGTTCTTCTCCTAGCAATATTTTTTGGGGCTTGTCATGTCACTTGCCTTGTCCTGGGAAATTTTTTGGCCTTGTCCTTTTAGCTAAGAACACACAATGTTTCAGTTGGTATTTTTTTGGGCCTAAACCTGCCAAATTTAAGTAAGCTAGGTTTCAGATTTGAGTAAGATATGCTGCAGTTGGAATTTTTTTTGGGTTTCTCTGTGAACACATATTTGTGCTTCTCATATCAATGTGAGTACTCTATGTTTCAGCTGAAGTTGGGATTTTTTTTTCTTGTATCAGCTGCATATGGAATTTTTTTGGGATTGTCCTGTCACATTTGAGTATGCTATGTTTAAAATTTGAGTAAGATATGATGCAGTTGGAAATTTTTGTGGGTTTATCTGGGAACACATATTTGTGCTTCTCATATCACTGTGAGTACTCTATGTTTCAGCTGAACTTGGGATTTTTTTTCTTGTATCAGCTGCATTTGGAAGTTTTTTGGGATTGTCGTGTCACATCTGAGTATGCTATGTTTAAAATTTGAGTAAGATATGCTGCAGTTGGAATTTTTTGTGGGTTTCTCTGGGAACACATATTTGTGCTTCTCATATCAATGTGAGTACTCTATGTTTCAGCTGAACTTGGGATTTTTTTTCTTTTATCAGCTGCATTTGGAAGTTTTTTGGGATTGTACTGTCACATATGAGTATGCTATGTTTAAAATTTTAGTAAGATAAGCTGCAGTTGGAATTTTTTGTGGGTTTCTCTGGGAACACATATTTGTGCTTCTCATATCACTGTGAGTACTCTATGTTTCAGCTGAACATGGGATTTTTTTTCTTGTATCAGCTGCATTTGGAAGTTTTTTGGGCTTGTCCTGTCACATATGAGTATGCTATGTTTAAAATGTGAGTAAGATATGTTGAAGTATGAATTTTTTTTAGGTTTCTCTGGGAACACATATTTGTGCTTCTCATATCAATGTGAGTATTCTATGTTTCAGCTACAGTTTATGGATTTTTTTCCTTGTATCAGCTGCATTTGGAAGTTTTTTGGGCTTGTCCTGTCACATATGAGTATGCTATGTTTAAAATGTGAGTAAGATATGCTGCAGTTTGAATTTTTTTTGGGTTTCTCTGGGAACACATATTTGTGCTTCTCATATCAATGTGAGTACTCTATGTTTCAGCTGCAGTTTATGGATTTTTTTCTTATATCAGCTGCATTTGGAAGTTTTTTGGGCTTGTCCTGTCACATATGAGTATGCTATGTTTAAAATGTGAGTAAGATATGCTGCAGTTTGAATTTTTTTTGGGTTTCTCTGGGAACACATATTTGTGCTTCTCATATCAATGCGAGTACTCTATGTTTCAGCTGCAGTTTATGGATTTTTTTTCTTGTATCAGCTGCATTTGGAATTTTTTTGGGATTAGCTTACTCAAATTTGAGTAAGCTATGTATAAAATTTGAGTAAGTTATGCTGCAGTAGGAATTTTTTTGGGTTAGTCTGGGAACACATATGTGTGCTTGGCCAGGCAATGTGAGTACTCTATGTTTCAGCTGCACTTGGGATTTTTTTTTCTTGTATCAGCTGCACTTGGTGTTGGTCTTGAGAAAATGAGAAGGTGTGAGTAGTAGAATATTTGTTGCTCTTTGATTCTTTCCAGTATGACAGGACCCTTGCCCAATGATGAAGCAAATAAAAAGAATCCATTTTATATGTATAATCCCAAATAATTGGAAGGTAGGCTTGATGGTTTATGTATTCCTCTGCTGGGAGTGAATTCCACAGAATTATATACCCAGATAATGTGGACATGCAAGCTGATATATTTGTTTTGTGCATGTCCTGGCAATTGGATTGTCCTGAGAATTTTTTTGGCCCCTGCAGTTGCCTTGTATCAGCTTAACTTGGAATTTTTTTCTGCTTGTCATGGCAGTTTTTTTGTGCTTGTCCTGATAATTTTTTTGCTTCTTCATACTGCCTTCTCCAAACACCTTCACCTGAAGTTTTTTGTTAGTCACAAGAGGGGCTTACATATTTCCACCAGCCTGCAACCTATTTGGGATTGTGACTAATAACAAGTTGGAATTCGAGTAATTTGAGTAATCCAACATATTTCCTGAGGGCATCTTGAGTAATCCAGGACATACAAATTTTTTTTGCTTGTCCTGGCAATTGGCTTGTCCTGTCAATTATTTTGCTTCTTCATTTGGCTTGTTTCATCTGCAGTTGGAATTGTTATGTTCTTGTCCTGACAGTTTTTTTGTGCTTGTCCTGGCAATTTGAGTAATACCGCTGATATATTTGTTATGTGCTTGTCCTGGCAATTGGAAGTTGGAATTTTGTTGTTTTCTCCTGGCAATTTCTTTTGCATTTCTTGCCAATTTGAGTAAGCTATAGTTGGATATGGGTTTGGTGCTGGTTTTGTGCATGGAAGGGCTATTTGTGTTGAGGAAATTTTGGTGCTTTGTTTGCCTGTATTCTGGTCTATATTCATAGTTGGATATGGGAGTGCCTGTATAATAATTTTGTTGCTATGTTCTGCTTGTATAATAGTTGGTGCTATGTTTGCCTCTTTGCCTGACTGTATAAAAATTTACTCAACAAAAATTTGTGTGCTATGTTTGCCTGTATAATAGTTGGATATGGGTTTGGTGTTGTTTGCTATGTTGAGGAAATTTTTGAGTAGGTCATTGCCCAATGATGAAAAAATTTATTTGATGTCATGGTCCCTTAATATTACCCATTCTTTGGAAGGCTGGCTTGATGGCTCATCTAATCCACCTCAAAGTTGCATGATTTCATATTGTCGCAACTCTTACTTTGATACCTATTGCTTTAGGATTTCAATACCAGTCAAGTCCACTGTGTATCTGTGACATAAAATGCATTTCAGATTATTGTGAGTCTCTCATTTGTTGCTACTTGCTTTCTGGGATGCATTCTTCCATTATTGTTACTATGAATACTTCAATTTGAGAAACACTTTGGGAGAAATCCGAAATTTTATCCTTCCATGCTATATTTGCAATTTCATGCTTAGCGCTGTCACTTATGAATGTTTGCTTCCTTATTATCTGGATTCCGTGACTTGTGGTCCATTCCGACACTATTTTATATCATGTTAACTTGGGTAGGATTGAGTGAGCAACTGCCAGCAACCACGGATGGAAAATGATATATCATCTTTTTCTGAGGGCTATTTATTGACGAAAATGCTGTTTATTAATGCTGTTTACATAGTAATTATATTGGCTTTTTGAGTTTTCTATGTCACAGTGTTTGCTTTTTTTGTGACTGCTTATTTTGTTTAGCTGGTGTCGCCATCCGGGTTTTGCTTTCTCGACGTAGGTACGCATTTTAATCCAAGTTTTCTCCATTGCCATTTCTTTTCTTTCAATATAATTACTATGTAATTATGTTTCTTTGTTTGCTTGTATAGGTATATATGAGTTACGGATCGAGCGGTTCAAGTCGGTCTCGACTACGGGATCCGCCACATGATGAGTTGGAGTCAGATGCTACTGATTGTAGGCAGTGCCACTGTGGTCATCTTGTGCCCAGATGGTGTTGGATCCTGTCAAAACAACGACATTAGGATCAAATAATAACATAGACTTACGCTTGCGTATGCGACACAGTAGTCTCTGAACTTCACCCTCGGATTCGCCACAACGGTCGGTACTTCGTCACGGAGGATCGAAGCAGAGTTTCACCGCCTAAATCTCTATTTAGAAGAGGATTTTAATGGAAGGGAGAAGAAGAACATAAGATGCCTTATGCAAACTTATGGCATGGAAAGTGTAGTATGAATGCCTTACCCTTGGGTCCTATTTATAGGCTTTAGGGGTAGTTATTGTAGGAAATAACTATATATAAGCTTATTAGCCTATATTAGCACATTCATTTATTCTCTTCTTCATTCACTTATCAAGTGCCTTTATGCACTTATAAAGTGACTTTTTCCACTTATCGAGTGGCTTTTTCCACTTATCAAGTGGTCCTTTTCACACGAGAAAAGGTTCCCTTCGTGCACGCTTTCGTGCACGCGACATCTGAGGTCCGTATACCCTCATACATCCCCTCATGGGTGTATTCATGTCGTCCATATCCAACATCTCCCACTCACACTTGAGGGGATTGTAAGGAAACATCTTTCCTTTAACTCTTCTGTTTATCATACCGAGAAATAGGCCGTGTGACCGTCATGTGCATAGAGTCCGCTGTTGTGCACTTGTTAGAGATACACAACACCCCTCGAGGTGCAAAGTTGAGTAGATCAACGCATGCTTTACCCTAGATTATTTCTTCACATTTCTTATACTTTATATTCAACAATTGAATCCCATCTGGATTACAATTGGCTGGCCAGCTTTGAATCTCTAAAGTCCAAATATGAATATGAAATTAATCTTCCTCTTCTTACGATCCTTTTGATCTTGACTTGACTTGCTTTTCTAACATGCCCCGCCGGACTGAATTGACCATAGTCCATAAGCAACATGCTAAGATAGCAATCACCCAGTCAAATCTAAAGGAACCAATTAGAGTCCATAAGGGTAATGAGTTAAGACCCATGTGGTCTTTGGGTCTCACATAATAGTAAACACAATTACTATTCTAACCCAATGGTCAAAATGCATACGTAGTATGATTACGTATTACAACATCACTCCATTCCCAGGGAGCGTATGTCTTAATGATGTTGTAAGGATGATAACCAGACACCACAATGTCTGACTTTGAGTCCCTTTTACTACTCAAATAATCTTCTGGACCCACATCCCGCATAAGACAGATAGGATTTCAAAAATCCTCTTAGATCTTTTGAAAGCATCCATATGATGCAGATCGTTCATACGACCATTTTGTTTAAGTCATGACTCAAAATCGTCCGTCTGACGATTTTGACTTTAAACATGTCTCATCTTTATTTTATCCGTCTGATAGAATAAATGCGGTTGCTCATGTGAGAGAGCCAACCTTAATCTGTCCGACATACTAGAAAGTATAGCTGAGATTTCAAAAATGTACACAAACATTTCTTAAAAAATTCATATGCAATGTCGAAAAGAACTTATTCTTTTATTAAATTTGATCATTTACAGACATGGGAATTTACATTGGTACAACTCAGCTCTTACGTAATCCTTGAGATGATAAGTGTTTGTAAAACACATCTCTGGGGATCGCCTTCGTAAGCGGATCCACTATCATCTCATGCGTAGATATGTACCTTATGTCTACCTTCTTGGTCTTATCATAGTCTTTTGCAAATTTGTAGCAGATATCTATGTGTTTGGTCTTACAATGGAATTTAGGATCTTTGACATAGGCTATAGACGCTTGACTGTCGCTGTGTATAGGTACAGCACCTGAGTCACTTGCATCAATTAGCCTGTCTAAGAACTTCCTAAGCCAAACAGCCTCTTGGACTGCCATGGTAAATGCTACAAACTCGGCTTCCATAGTTGAAAGTGCGATGCAGGATTGTTTCTTGATACTCCGGGATATTGCACCAGATCTGAGTAGAAAAACATATCCTGAGGTCGATCGTCGCTCATCGAGATCACCCGCCCAATCAGCATCAGTGTAGCCTTCGAGCCTCAAGGCATCTCCTTGATAGCATAAAGCATAGTCCGCAGTTCCCTTAAGATACCGCAATATCCTCTTAACCACTTTTCAGTGTACTTGCCCTGGATTGGATTGGTAACGACTTACCATTCCAACGGCAAAACAGATGTCCGGCCTTGTACACATCATAGCGTACATAAGACTACCAACTGCACTGGAATATGGAACTTTTTCCCTAATTTCTTTTTCCTTTTGGTTCTTTGGACATGATTTCAGACATAAATTATCGCACTTGCTTATAGGGGTATCAATGGACTTGCAGTCCTGCATATTAAAACGTTCTAGAACCTTCTTTATATAAGTCTCTTGTGAAAGAGAAAGAAGTTTCTTCGAACGATTCCTTGAAATCTTAACTCCAAGGATATATGCGGCTTCTCCCATGTCTTTCATCTCAAAACTGATGAAAGCCAAGTCTTGATATCCATCACAAGCCCTTGTCATTTCCGGCTATTAAAATGTCATCTACATATAGAGACATAATAACATACTTGCTTTTAATCCTCTTGATATATACACAGTTATCTTCATCAAGCATGGAAAAACCATTTGATAAGACAACTTCTTGAAATCGTATATACCATTGCTTCGAGGATTGTTTAAGACCATATATGGACTTACGAAGTTTACAAACCTTATGTTCGTTTCCTTCTTTTACAAACCCTGTTGGTTGTTCCATATAGATCTCCTCGTCCAATTCTCCGTTGAGAAAGGCAGTCTTTACATCAATCTGATGTAATTCGAGGTCTAAGCAAGCTACCATAGCCAGAATCAGGCGAATTGAGGTAAAACGGACAACATGTGAGAAGGTCTCTTCGTAGTCTATCCCTTCCTGTTGCGTAAAACCTTTCGCGACAAGGCGAGCTTTATATCTGTCAATAGAGCCATCAGCCTTATGCTTTATCTTGAGAACCCATTTGTTCCCAATAGCTCTACGTCCTCTGGGTAAGTCAACTAAGTCCCAGACTTGGTTAACTTTCATGGATTCCAACTCCTCTTTCATTGCTTCCACCCATTTGTCTTTCGCAGGGCATGATACGGCCTGTTTGAAAGTAGCAGGCTCGTCATCATCTTGTAGTAAAGTCATAAAGGTTTGCGGAAATTCATCCTCAAATCTTAGAGGAGTCAACCGTGTACGACTACTACGTCGTATTTGAGATTCTTCAAGCCCTTGTTGACTTGAATTTAGATTAATTCTAATATCACTCCCACTTGGAATGTCGTTAGAAATGCTCCCACTTGGATCATTGTTCCCGTATGGAATATGATTAGCGTCATTCGTATCATCCATTGGTGAAGTTTGAAACGTATTTTCTTCTTCACCAAGAATTCTCCCACTCGAATGAGGTAATCCTTCTTGATCATTAATCTCAAATAGAGATAAGTCCTGACTTATCTCGCCCTGTCTTGGAAACTCGTTTTCCAAGAAAGTGATATCCCTCGACTTAAATTCAATTAGACCTCCATTGTCTTCCTGACTAACGAAAACATAACCTTTGGAGTTTTCTGCGTATCGTATAAAGATACATTTCCTTCCCCTTGGCCCAAGTTTGCCATACTTATGGGAGGAAATATGTGTGTAGGATGCACATCCCCAAGGTTTTAAAATGTTTAAGTCAGGAGACTTTTGGTTCCACAACTCATAAGGAGTGGAGCTAACTGATTTCGAGGGTACGCGGTTCAAAATGAAAGTGGCCATTAATAATGCATCACCCCAAAAGGTGATTGTCAAGTTAGCTTGCGCCATCATTGAACGGACCATTTCCATTAAAGTCCTATTCCTCCTTTCAGCAACACCATTTTGTTGAGGAGTATAAGGCATATTTACCTGATGTACTATGCCCTTTTCATCACAAAGTTCATTAAAACTTGTTGATTGATATTCACCGCCCTTATCGGTTCGCAAGACCTTAATCTTGCGATCTAATTGATTCTCCACTAAACTCATATAGTTTTTAAAGCAGGTTAATGCTTCACTTTTGTGGGATATCAAATAGATATGTCCGGTTCGGGTGAAATCATCAATAAAAGTGATGAAATAGGACTTCCCGCGTCTTGTCTTGACATTCATCGGACCACATATGTCCGAATGGATGAGCTGTAATGGAACCTCGGCCCTTGTGCCGGTTCCAAATGGCTTGCAACAAGATTTCCCTACAAGGCAATGTTCGCAAGTCGACATTTCAACCTTTGAAACATTGGATAGAAGGCCACGTTTGGCAAGTCTATCCATACGCGTTGGTCCAATATGACCAAGCCTTGCGTGCCAACAAATTATATCTGACTCATAAGTCGAAGAATTTACGACAAGGAAATTTTCATTACTTAATGAAGAGTCATACATTGTATTTAATACAATAAATCCTTTAAATACATACCCAGAACCAATAAGAGTATTATTACAAAACAAGTCCACTTTACAATTTTGAAAGAACCAGCTATAACCAAGACCCATTAACACGACCACAGATATAATATTCCTTCGAATATCTAGAGCGAAGAGGACATCATGTAGTAAGAGAGTGCGGCCGTTGTCCAAGACTAGCTTGCAAGTCCCAACGCCTTTCACTTCAACACGTGTGTTGTTTCCTACATAAATCCACTTTGTTCCTTGGGGTATCCGGTGATACTCCACGAAGGACCGTCTGTCCCTTGCTATGTGGTCGGTGGCACATGAATCAATTATCTAAAATGGATTAGATTCTATAAGAAATATTGAACTAGAAACACATATGTAACTAGTATTACAAGTTACCATGTCACCTTCATCCGTACAAGAACGGGCGTAGTGACCTAACTTGTTGCACTTGAAGCACTTGATCCTCTTCAAGTCCTTCTTCTTGTGCCATTTCTTGTGCCCACCCTTATGTTTGGGTTTCTTGGTAGACTTAGGTTGCTTATTACGTTCATTATTAGACTTCGAACGATCTTTCCGTTTCTTTCCCCCGTGTGAGGAACTAGCAACCATGTGCACTTCTGCACTTGGTTTGGCAGCCGCAAGCCGCTCTTCCTCTAATTCGAGGTGCTTAGTCTTGATGTTCTCATTGTGAGTGAGATGCATCTTCATTTGGTCCCACCCATTTGGCAGGGAACGTATGACTGCTTGGATTTGTTGCTCATCAGTGAGCACATGACCTGCATCCTTTAACTCTGAGATTAGATTCGCCATATGTCGCAGATGTTTCCCCATGGAATGATCTGGACGTTTCTTGTATGAATCAAATCTTATAGTTAAAGAACGAAGTTTGGACACCGATGTGCCACCAAACTTCTCCTCAAGCTTGGACCATATGTCCATGGCTAAGTCATGCTCTCGGAAGATGTGCATTATGTCATCGGCCATACTGCTCAATAATGTAATGCGAGCTATCTTGTTCTTCCGAGACCAATCATCAAAAGCTTCCTTGTCTCGTCTGTGTTGCGCCGTAGTGCCCAACTCGGGTTCAATCATTACGTTCTTTAGAGTTTCGAGCACTTCTTGCTCCTCTAGAATGTATTGTATCTTGATGGACCATAGTTTGTAATTATCGCCGTTGAGTTTTTCACCTCTGTTTAACTCAGCGACGATATTCTTTGAAGCGGAAGACATTTTACTTTTAAAATGCTGCAAAAGACGCAAAACCGAAGGTTTGATCAAAAACATTGCATTAAAAATTCTTAAAATATAATTCTTACTTGAAATGATAATAGAATATCCCATTTGGATAGTTCTAATTTCAACTCCCACTTGGAATGATATTTACAATTTGATAAGTTACTTTCGAAAAATATTGAAGATGTTACTCTAGAATCGGAAAGGTCACTACGTTTCCAATCACCATCTAGAGTAACTTTCAATATTTCTCCCTCACTTATCAAATGATAGTACTCTTATAGTACTTCGCAGCGGAAAAGCGTTTTTGAAAACGTATTTTTCAAAAGCAAAAACGATATTTCAACTTAGTACCCTTATGATACTAGCGAAATATACGGTAATCCCTGGCCATTTGCCGGGATGAGCCGTAGCCGTACCAAGGTCGGATCCCCCCTTGGGGATTTTTCTGCAAGCCATCGTCACCGGCTCCATATGGATCCGTGCGCTCCCCTTCTGTAAGGGAATTTGCCGCAGATAACTGTCGTCGGCCCCGTATGGACCGGTCATGCATGTCACATTCATGCAAGCTCCCCCCCGCAAATACAGGGTCAACCGGGGCTCGACCGGGGCTCGACCGGGGCTCGGCACTGGCCGAGACCGGGGCCGGCAGTGGCCGGACACTGGCCTCGGCCAGTGCCGGCAGGCCTTGGTCTGGCCCTGGCCACTGCCAGGGCCGGTCGTGGCCCTGGCAGCGGCCAGGGCTGGCCTCGGCCAGGCCCTGACCTCTGCCAGGGCCGGCCAGGCCACTGGCCTGGCCCCCGGCCAGGGCCGACCAGGCCCTGGCCGGCCAGGCCCCTGCCAGGGCCGGCCAGGCCGGCCCCTGGCTCTGGCCGAGGCCGGCCAGGGCCTCCTGGCCCTGGCCTGGCCTCGGCCCGGCCCGGCCCTGGCCGTGGCCGGCCAGGGCCAGGCCCGGCCCTGGCCGGCCACCCCATTGCATGGGGTTGGCCGCACACCCCCCGGAGGGGGTGGCCGTGGTGGTTTTTGGCCGTAGCCAACCCCCTCCGCATGG
>CM061133.1:290733865-290757563 GCA_030789695.1 Scilla litardierei | reverse complement strand
CATGGGTTATTTTGTTATATGTATGACATTCTATATATTGCACATGTTGCTTCTTTGTAAGCTATGTCTCATTCTTAGCTATGTCTCATTCTTATATTGGATAAGTGATGAATGTGAGATATACAGGAGAAAAGGGGGATTGAACGTGCTTGAAATCAAATCAACCTCAAAATAATTTGTTACAGAGTTTTATGTGCAATGCATACATGAAGTTGTAGGGCTGGATTTGAGATTTGGCCCAATGGGCATGCCCAAAGCCCAATGGGTATGCCCAAAGCCCGTTTTATGCCCATTTGGGCATTTTTAAAAAATCCCGTATGGGCTTTGGGCCGGCCCGAAAGCCTGTCCATTTAAATTGGGTATCTATTTGGCCCGGCCCGGCCCGGCCCGGCTCATTCTCATCCCTACGTGGCACAGCGCTTTTGGCAGAGCCACATCAGGAGCAGTTAGAGCAGCTACCTGCCCCACTCCAAATTCTGGATACGCCTATGCTCAGGTGTATCCTAATCTAGTAGTGTAAATATTTACGGCTTTCTAGTTTAGATTAGAATAATCTCGTCTCCTCTCATTAGCGAGGGGAGCGTATCTAGGGTTTGCTTTTGCATCATAATAACCCATCATGTTGTGCCCTTCTATCATTTCACCTCCATCACCCTATCCTTGTTCTTTTGGTACTTTTCTTGACCATGTTATCATTTTTCTCCATGAGACCCCTACCACCTATAAAGGGTGGTGATGCCTGTTTTGCCTATTGTTCACTCTCCCCTTTATTTTTTATGCACCGTATCGGATTTTCATATCTTTTGGGCATATCTTATATTAGCTTGGGGGAGAGTATCACCCATAGTCATTTTTGTTATTTTTGATGCATTTCCCCTCCCATTTTATCTTTGCCCTCTCATGTGTGATCTTATTGCATTGAGGGCAATGCAAGCTTTAGCTTGGGGGAGTTGCATTTCATGCATGTTTCCTTTATTTTTTTTTCCATTTTTCACCTTTTTCATTCATCAAAAAAAAATTCTTTTTATTTTTATGCATCATTCACATCATGCGTTTTTCTTTCTCCATTTCATTCTTGCCTCTTTCTAGAGATGAACCCTCAATGATATTTTTCCACTTATGCTTCACTTTTCGCATTTGAGCACCTTTCCATCATGCTATTTCTTTGATTATTCAATGCTCATGTATGTGTTTTGCCATCTTTTGGGTTTACTTGCTATATTTCGAGATTGTTGGTTGTGATTGTGTTTAAGGCATGCTCCTAACTATATATCATATTTTAATATGCCCCTCTATTTGAAGTTCCTAGATTTTCACGCTTCATTTCCAAAAAAACGGTTATTTTACCATCCTACCCCCGTGCTTCTAACTCTTGCATGAAATACTATATGTGTACTCTTATCGTATGTGTTAGCCACCTTTCAACGGGATTGGGATATCCACACCTTTGTTCCGTGCTTTAATCATTACTACAAAATGGACCTTTAACAGCGCTTAAATAAGTTCTTTAATAGCGCTTTACAAGCGCTGTCTATCTCGCCGCTGCTAAAGGGGGTTGGTTTTAATAGCGCTTTACAAGCGCTGTTAAAGGGGGCCTTTAACAGCGCTTGCACAAGTAAGCACTGTTAAAGAGGGGCCTTTAACAGCGCATGTTTGTGCAAGCGCTGTTAAAGGCCCCCGTTAACAGCGTTTGTTAGTGCAAGCGCTGTTAAAGGGGGCCTTTAACAGCGCTTGTTTGTGCAAGCGCTGTTAAAGGTGGGCCTTTCACAGCGCTTGTTTGTGCAAGCGCTGTTAAAGGTGGGCCTTTTACAGCGCTTGTACTAAACAAGCGCTGTCTATTGGGACCTTAGACAGCACTTCTTTAGTACAAGCGCTATTAAAGGTCCACCATAGACAGCGCTTGTACTAAACAAGCGATGTTAAAGGTCCCAGATTGACAGTGCTTGTTTCAATTCATTTTATTGTTTCTCCCTACATTTTATATTTAAATAGATCTATTTAATGTTTAAAATGCTTAAATAAACCACCAATAACATTAAATTACAAGAAACAATCATTACAAGAAACAATCAAATTAAATTGCTTTTATTCAACAATCACATAAATTAGACAATGTGCATTGATATTGGAAGATGATCCGTAATACAAATAAGAAACATTATCGCATATAAAACTTATCAGTCATTATCCATTAAATCACTGCTTGAACAATACATTTTCCGACATCAGTATATACATTACAGAGCGGGTTCCATCTCAAAAATCTTTTCTGTTGCCTCTTCTCCTAATTTGCTATTCTTGTGTATTCTGCCCGCACCTAATAAAGCACCACACATGCTGGCATCTGCTTCCATTGGCATCTCCCTCATAAGAGCTCATGCATCCGCCAATCGTCTTGATCTCCCCAGAAGATCAATCATGCAAGTATAATGCTCTGCCTTTGCAGACACACCAACAATTTTTCAGGTTAACCACGATTCGTATAGTAATGGAGAATGCATAGATCTGTATAGATGAAAACCAAGTAAATAATAATAATAAATAGACAGAGAATTAGAATATTGATGGGATAATTGAGAAACTTGAATAAAGATGTTTGAACTAATTGAGAATCCATATATCTTCTTCTTGACACCAACTATTTGGACATGATTCAGTGCATTACGCTATATGAACCAAGTAAGGCAGATGAATACATACAGGATATTATAAATCGTAATTCATGAATAAACTGGGAGACTGGACCAGTAGGTGATATGTTCCGAAACCACGAAAAAGAAATGGGATGTCCATAAACCAAGTAAGGCAGATGGACTAGCATTTAGCGTAATGCACTGAATCATGGATATCATGGTAGATGAACCATATTGTGAATAGGGGTGTAAACTATTTGCACTGAATCATGGGTTGTCCACAATAGATGATGTGATAATAATGCAAGCTATTTGATCAATACCAGGGAACCTGCATCAGTAGTACGATTGTAGGAGTCTCTGCCTCTTGCCTCTTGCTCGACAACGCATCAGTAATATGCAGACAAGCTGATAGGGAACGGGTGTGCTTCACTACTGAAAACATCTTTTCAAGTGAAATAACATTATCATCTTCAAATAACAAATACAAGTACTTCAAAGTTTCCCCCCCAGAAAAAAATGTCTCCGTCTTGTCTCTCATATGAGGAGGCACTTTCGACACCATCAAGAGAACTATAACATACAGAATCTACTTTGGTATATTTTTCAAAGGCTTCGAAGATCCACCAACCCCATTCACAGTATCTGTTTATTCATTATGCATGGATATTAGGAATAAAACAACCAGCAGCAGATATAGTTCTCTTTGATATAAAGGATTCAATGATGTGTCAGACATAACAAGTAGAAATGACTCAAAAAACTGACTTTGAATCTCCAGTTATACGATGCAATACAAACAATGACTCGACAGTTTCAGGATGCAAAAGATTGTGGCGATCATTGCATTTAATAATTTTATCATGTTTATATACTCGGAAATTTTGTTTTCACCATCTAAACCACCTTCTGAATAACCCTGATTCAAACAGAAAATTATTGACCATTTTCATTACCAGAAATAAAGCAAAATATTGCAACATCAAAGGGAAATTAGAAATTATTTAAGTAACATGGAACCTGCTAACCTCAACATGGAAGTAAGCGATTTCAGGAGCAAGCCATGTCAAACTCACGGAATACATCTCATAGTATGTCTTTGCCAGATCTTCAGCAAGTTTTAAATTCTTCAAATCATCATCACTCAACAGACCATATATAATGCAATCAAGTGATTAAATTTCCAATCATGCAAAGAAAACTAGGCAGATAGCACATTAGCACATAATCTGATACACTATAACACCTCATTTTCATTAATTATCAATAAAATCAGCAAGCACTAAGAGTCGCAGACAGCAAAATATCAGATCGTGTCAATATTAACGTACCTTGTAAAAAGTGCATTTTGTATTTTTACTATTTACCTTAAGCAGTTAAGCAGCTTAAGCTTGGTCCCATCTGTAATGACTGACATGCTGATAAGTAATACGTTGGACCTCATAAGAATATCTCCAGGTGGCTCAAACTATGGTTCATAGTGATCACATTGATATGTGAATTAGGTGAAGAAACTAGTGTATATATGCCTAGGTTAAAAAGTCCAAAAATAGATTGTCCAAAATAGTTGAGCCAACAAACTTGGTAATAGTTTCCGCTATCAGAATTTGCAAAATGAATTTGTGTTTCAAAGATGAATTTGTGTTTGAAGAATATAAAGCATTTATGTACCTATGAAAGCGTGCATCTTAAACAGAAAGATACTATTGATTAATTAGGAAATTTGCCTGCTTGCTTCAGTCTGATTCAATCTCAAAAAGCAAATAAGAAAAGGGAATGAGAGCAACTTTTAACAGAAAAAATTAACTGTAAGAGCAGAAAAAATTAACTGTAAGAGCAGAAATATCATGTTTTTGATTGGTTTGGCTCCTGAATGTTTCTGTTTTCAGATTCTCAGACGATGGCGATGGGATTGCAGCTGGTGAGCACATTTTGGTTTTGCAAGATACTCCGAATGGCAAGGTACACGCTGGTCAAGAGGATGACATCAACATAAATTGCCTATGCATCCAGCTTACCGATTTGGTATCTTGATCAGCATCCCCGATTCCAACCTGCACGAGACATGATCAAGGGGATCGATCAGTGGATGTAATGAACACATCGTAGCTAAGAAACAATGTTAGGAGTTGGAACAAAAGATGCAGTGAATTACCAATCAGTTCCTCATAAGCTTCAACTGCCATTCTTCTTAGAAGTATCTTGAGCTTTCAGTGTTTGTTTAAATTCGTCATGTTTATTTTCAATTACCGTTCTCAGATTCGAGTGCAAATGATAAGATTTCTTAAATTTCAATTAGTCTATCCATCATCATCATCCTTAGATATATGGTGGATATGTCAAATTTGTTGTCTTTTATTCAAGAGTCAAGATCAAACACATGAATTGCATCAATCAGATGTGTAGCTTGTATTCAAGCGTTAAATCAAGGCAATTATGATTTATAAGGAAAAAAAACTGTCCTACGAAGGAAATTATTTAAGTCTCGATTCAAGGTGGAGCCTTAAGGAAAAATAACCTGGAAGGGGAGCTCCACTCATTACGAAGCTTCAAGGAAGACAACAAAGGATGAACCGAGCAAAGGTATTGTGGGTAAGTCCTGCAAAAAGTATGGATTCAAGATTGGATCTGGTTCAATCAAAGAGCAGTGGTGATACAATCAACAACCTCAGAGAGAGGGCAAAAATGTTCAAGGTTTCAATTAACAAATTACAACAGTGATAGAGCAAGATGACTAAATGAACATCAGTTCGTCATTTTCAGTTTCCAACTTACAACAACCACCTGCTTGTTGCTGCCACGGCAAACACCTTTACCGCTGCTCTTACAGTTAATTGATGTCATTGCTATTTTCAAAGACATTGTTAGTGCTACCTCTATTGTTACCGCTATCAGAATTGTTGCCGTCAACCTACTAGCATAATGGGTATGTTTCTGGGCATAGTTAACTTGCAGTTCTTCAGTGTCAACTGATTTCGGCTGTGAGAACTGTACATCTCAAGTTGTACAAGTACTGATCCTTCAGTGCTAGTTGTGCAAAAATTACAGGACGTTACACATATTCAAACTTATCTCGACATGAAGTTAGCGCGTCTCTTGGAATAGCACCCACGTTTCATGTTAGCCTGCAGCTTGTTCTGGCCCTGCTTTGGCAGATCTTCTAGTTCCATCACCTGAATCTTTCGCTTCCTCTTTGCTGCATCATAAGCAAGCATTCAACATCATCAATGCCATATCTAATTTGTCTTGATCTATGGGTATTATAATTTGACGAGAGGAATACAAGTATTATAACTTCTTGGGAGAATCCTTGTGCTTGACAAACCTTAACTAACTGCATATCTAGCCCAATTAAGGATCCCAACATTTTAACTTGGAGCGCAGAAATCCACTTACCATGCCTTCGTCTTAAAACACCCTTTACACTAAGGAAATTAGCAACAAAAATAAAATTCATATCTATTGCATTTTAGTCTACAGAAAGTTAGCAAAAAATACCCAAGTACTGGACTTTACTCCACAAAATTCCACATGCACTATGTCTTCTTAAGTTTTGGACAAACTAAAATGTAGTATATGAAAATTTTCTGCTAAGTTTTATAATTCAAGGGAGTATTTAGAGATGAATACATAGCACACTTGCACTCTCAGCAATTTACCATTTCAAAAAGACATCGCTTGCCCATCACAATTCCATTTCAACATCATCAACAATTACGAATACCTCAAAATTTACCTTTAGGCCAGAGAAGATGATCTATGGGTTACACAGTGGGGCGCCACTGGGTGGCAGCGTATGCACGGGTGGAGGAGATCCCTCGAACTAGGGCTGGGGAAGGAATCGAAGTTGGCGCTGCCGCAAGGGGGGGTGGCTTCGGGAAGCTGGGGTCGATGGGTGGAATGAAGATCCCTCGAACTAGGGCTCGGAGAGGGATCGAATTTGGCGCTGCCCCAATGGGGGGAGAGGATTTCGCCGTCGATCTAGAGGCTTGGGGACGGCGATCTAGGGCAGAGGATTTCGCCGGCCGTCGATTTAGAGGCTTGGGGATGACGATCTAGGGCTTGGGGACCTCGAGAGATGATCGAGTAGTGAGCCGAAGAAGATGGGAGGCTGGGGATCTCGAGAGGTGGTCGTGAGAGGAAGAGGATGGGGGCGAGAGTCGATTGCCAGAGAGAAAAGGGTGGGGGTGTGAGGTGATAGCGAGAAGAGGATTCGTGACCTAGCGCTCATGAATTTCTGCGGGCTAGGGGAGAAGGGTTGGATTATACGAGCAATTCGAGAAGCGCTATCTATTATATCCACGGATCAAATTCTATTACCCAACCTTTAACAGCCCTTCTTTTTGAAAGCGATGTCTATTATCTAACATTTAACAGCGCTTGCAAAAAGAAGCGCTGTCTATTTTCTAACCTTTAACAGTGCTTGCAGAAGGAAGCGCTGTCTATTATTTGTGCCTATAATAAACAGCGCTTGTAAAAAAAGCGCTGTCTATTATCGGACCTTTAACAGCGCTTGAAGAAAAAAGCGCTGTCTATTATCCGACGTTTAGCCGCGCTTGTATAAAGAAGCGTTGTCTATTATATGTGCCTCTAATTAACAACGCTTATAATTGGCAAGCGCCGTTAAAGGTGTGCTATTAAAGGTCCTTTTTGTAGTAGTGAATTCATGGAGGATTTTCTTGCCATGCTTGGATTTCTCAAAAATTCTCTTTTGTTTTACTTTGTACATTCCCCCTCGTCGTGCATCGTTCTCCCATTTGGGGGAGTGCACACTTTTCATTTTCCACAAAAAAAAACATTACCCAAATAAACACTTTTGTACATATTTTTGTATAATGGTCCTTCGGGGTTCTTCGTAACCCGACGCCCTAAAGCCATCTAGCTTGGGATGCGTAGGACGCCTTTGCATTCCATTGCGATTCCGCAAGTTTGTAAGACAAAAATATTAAAATCAAATCAAAAACAAAAAAAACAAACCAAAAACCCAAAATATGTATATATGCCACATTCTCCCCTTATCCTTCGCTCTCCACATCTCCTATATTTGAAAGCACCAATGTATATAGGGAAGGCGAGAGTTTGTATAAAGTGATCTTTCCACATCTTCTCCATCTCCTTTTGAAAATACAAGCAAAGCAAGAAAGTGTTTCAAAAATCAAAAACGACAAGTGTGTGTGGTGATTCCTTACATCCTAGAGATTGATAGTTATTCCCATGACTCATATATATTCTTTCTTACTTCTTCATGCATGTATGGGTATCTCGTATTCACCGTTTGGAAGATTTGATATGAATTTTGAGCTTCCTCATATTTGGGCATATTATCTACTATAACATGCTATAATAGCTATGCCTTTGCCAATGTCACGCTTCTATCTCTTTTGTGCTCCGTTGACATGAACCTATGATGCTATATTATGAGATTGAATTCTTGATTTAGATTGTGATATGCTTTTCCCTTGTGCTTAATTGTGTTGGTGATTACATTTGTGGTTTGGAGAGGGTGATCAAGGATTCTTCGCTTTCCTTTCTTGCTGTCGCACCCGATCTTCATTCCAACTCGTCTTCCTCGGGACGAGGAAGAGTTTAGCTTGGGGGCTTAACGCGTGTTCATATTTCACCTTTTGCACACACTCTTCATTGTGTTTTCATATGCGTTTCATCTCATTCCATGTTGTATATATCACATTTTGGTTCATATTGACTATTGGGTGTATTGTTTGTATTTCAGATAAATGTCGGCATTTCGGTGTCTTCTGGAGTCAACCTTGCATGTCGGTACCAAAGCGTGCTTATAAGGCAAAGATCTGATGGCCAAAGATGAGGAGTTGAAGTTTTGGAGCTTCACCCGATCGTGTGGATGAGCCACCTGATTGGTTCGTATCATGGTATCAGTCCTGCGCTCCACCCGGACAACACAGTGCGCCACCCGATCGGGTGGATGACCGGATGGTGAGGAGAAAGAGTGGCATTCATGGGAGAGATTTCCAACCGATTGGGTCATCTCATCGGGTCATTTTGGGGAAGAACTCACCCGACCGGTTGACACTTCAACCGATCGGGTGACCTTTTCTTTCCCTTTCGTGCACTGCTGCTGTATTCATTGAATATATACTATCATTCCAGTGGGCTTTTGGGTGATCTTTTATTTTTCTAGCATCGGCATCGTCGTTAGCTTTCCAACGATAGGTCGCATGCCCAAATCTGATTTTTCTACATTTTTCTGGAATTTTCTAAGCGCAGCTGGGTGCTGAAATTCTGGGCTGTCTGGAATTTGAACTTCAACCGATCCGGTGAGCTATCCAACCGACCGGGTGAGCCCATTTTCATCAGTTCAGTGTCTGTTTGTTTCCACCCGATCGAGTGAACTTCCACCCGATCGGGTGGCACTTTTTCAGCAGTTTTAGTGGGTATTTGTACCGAACTGTTAGGGTTTTGTGGGGGCCTATAAATATGAGATGTTGCACGACTTGTAAGGGGTTCCCCTCTATCTTCCAGGAGCCTTCAGCCCCTTTCATGGGAGCCTTAGATTAGTTTAGATTAGGGTTTCTCTTTCAATAAATCTTGTAATGGATTGATGGATTCGAATGCAAGATAAGTATTTCTTCTCTTATTTCCATTGCTTTGTGTTATTTTCAATAAGCTTGATGGTGAATGTTTGTTTGGCCCTTTTATTGCTTGCTATCATGTTCTTTAGCATTGAGTAGTGTTTGATGAACCCTAATATGGGTTAGAGTATGATTGATGCTTGGGATATTTCATTTGACTTGATTGCATGTCAAGTGTTTGATGGAATGTGTCAATGTGGGTGTTTAGCAATCTGAGACCAACTCGTATGGCAACACACTAAATGGAGTTGGGGGCTGGGCTCCGGATGCTTGTCCCGTCATGATCCGCTTTGATGTATTGCTAGAAATCACATTCGACCTATTTGGCCATTAGGGTTACGCTAGGGCGTTTCATTGTCATCGGCGGGAGAAAGACCGCCTTTGACCGTTGGGCCAATAGGAAAAAACGGAATTTTGATTCTCTAGCCGTAGCTCACGTCCTAGCGTTGAAATTGAGTCCTTGCACGTGGAAACGGCTTGGATGAAATGTTGGGAGCTGTCATAGTGGCCTTAATGCTCTCGATTACGGAGGGTGTTGGACATGGAAATGCCCACCGTCTGAAACCGGGTAGACCTAGCGTATCATCCTGGGCACCGACCGGAATATTGGGCCCACGGGGCACTAGGTACCACATTTTGGGGCAATGTCTCACCCTGGGTCGAGTCAAATACCAAGTGTCATGAGTACTCTAGCCTGTGTTAGCGGAGATTCATTTCTTTTTTTACATTTCTTTCCTTTATTTCTACACTACCCACTCGTATCATCCGCGTAGCTCTCACACAACCTAGGCGAGGCTAGTAGCCTTCAAGCCATCCACCTCCCTGTGTTCGATATACCCACACCCTACACTAACCATGCACTTGCGGTAAAACGACACCGCGCCCTAATCATAAACAGGTCGCCGGTCAATCGTGTGCCATTACACCATTCCTGATGGAGACCCTCATAGTGGCATAGCAGACATCATGATCAGGGTGTTGGTAGAGAAGACACGAGGGCTATTGAGACCATCTAGCCTTCTGATGTGTCCATATTTTACATCATTTTCATATCATATTTCCATCGCATTGCATATCATCTCTGCGTCCAAATCCCACATTTTACTGTGATTTTGGTATTTTTGACGATATTTCGAGTTTCGTAGTATATTTTGAGTTTTCAGGGATTTTGGAGTGATTTGGACCCCCGCCTGGGTATGGACACATCCGACTTGCTCATGAGCCTGTTGGCGGGTCTCTGTAGGAGTTCGCCATATTCTCGGAGCTGTTGGAGGAGAGAAGAAGTAGAGAGAGCAGAGAGAGAGAGGCAGTTGCTGTAGCACAGAGCTTTCCCAGAAAATGCTCGAGCCGAGCAGCTTGCTGCTCGGGCCGAGCCGTGACATGTTGGAGAAGCAGCAGATAGGGCGGACTCGGGCTGAGCAGCTCAGCTGCTCGGCCAACCGGCCACAGATAGCACGCCCCGAGTAGGACCCCAAGCACACCCCGAGCAGCCGACCGAGTCATCCATTTTGAGGTCGAGCTACATACGACACGGGCCGAATCACTGCCGAGCAGCTCCGACTCGGGCCGAGTCACCTACTCGGCCGACACTTCCTGGGGCATTTTTGGAAGATTTTTTGAACGCGCGATGCGCGCGATTTAGGGCAGCTGAAGCTCGCGACTGCGGGCTCAGCGTGGGAGGTTCATTTTGAGTTTTTGTTTAGGGATTTTTGAGAGAGCTCCAGTGATTTTTGGTAGGAATCTTTTGGGGGTTAATTCTTGTAGCGAATTTTGGATCGTGAATTGAAGATTATTGCTTTCTGCTCTTTTCTGGATTTTTTCTTCATTCGTTCTCGCTGTAAGTAATTTTTAGCCCTAATTTCTTTTATTGCAAAAAAAAATGCTTTCCTACGCGAAATTGATATATTTGTGCGTTCCAATCACCATGAGTGAGTAGATCCATTCTAGGGCCGATGGGTGAACCCTATGATTTTAGGGGAAAATGTAGATCTGGGTCCTTACATCGAATTGGGAATTTAGGGTTGTATTTCGGTAGATCCTACCGAATCCATAGATAGCCCGTACTGAGATCATGCCCACAGTTTGTGAAATTGATGTTCTTAAGGGGTATCTAGGGATTCGAATAGGGAAATCGGTGGATCCAATCAAGGCACGTGACCATGCCCGGCTCACGCCTTGAGGGGATTCATCGACGAACTATATCGCTACGTCGATGGCTACCGCTATTGCATCGACGAGAGCCACCGAAATACCCCGCAATTCTAACCCACGAGAGTGGTAGGAATTGGGGGATTAATTCCCTAGCCCTAATACGATGTTAGGAACCTATTCAACAACAACCCCAACGATCCTAGCGGCGATCCCTAAAGCCCTAGTTCCTTTTATTATATTACACAGCAACGACAATCAACCCAATTCATTCTCTCTCCAACCTCTACATTACTTCCAGATTTAGAAATAGACTGAGATTACCACGGACACTATCACCGTCCCTGTGGGATTCGACTATCTTTTATACTATAACTCGACACCGTCCGCTTGCGGTTTGAACCCGAAGTCGTAGCCTAGGAGCCATATCACGCCTGGCGATCGTGACAGCGCCAGGTGGATCCTAGGTGTAGATTACGGGCACGTCAAGTTTTTGGCGCCGCTGCCGGGGACGACAATAGTGTTTTTGTCTCAGTTTGTTTTTATATTGTGAAGTTTGCTAGCATTCTTACCATCCCTTACCTACCCATCATTTTTATTCTCTTTATTTATTTCGATGCTACTGACGGTGTTTTTCTGAGCTTTGTTGGTGCATGAACACCCGCCACAAGGATACTTCTAGAGAGTTATTGTTCGATCCTGAGATCGAAAAGACAGCCCGGGCTTTAAGAGCCTCTAGCAGAAGTTCATCTCCATCTGCTCAGTTGGGAGAGAATCCTCCTCCTCTTCGCACTGGGTCCATCAGGGACCATATGAAGCCGACCTTTGGGAACAACTCCTTGATTCTGAGACCGCAGCTGACAGCGACAACCTTCGAGCTTAAGACAAGGTTAATAAATCTGATGCAACAGGATCCCTTCCATGGGCATTCTCATGAGAACCCCAACCATCACATTGACTCCTTCTTGGCCAAGTGCGAAACATTCAAGGCGAAGGACGTCAGTGATGATACAGTGAAGCTGCGGCTGTTCCCGTTCACCTTGAGGAACAAGGCCTCCTACTAGCTCCGAGCTCACCCTCCCAACCACTTCACTACATGGGAGAAGCTTGCACTCGACCCTGTCCCCACCCTCCCCCCTCTCTCCGAGCTTATAGCTTCAGCTCCTCTGACTGCCACCACCACCTCCTCCCCTTTGGCTGTTTTCATCGACTCTGTCTCGACTTCTGTCCACACTTCTGTGTCGATGACAGCCCCTTCTTCTGCCACCACAGATGTTCTGACGAGTTCACCCTCGCCCACATTCCACGCTCGGCCCGGTGCCTCGGCTGCATCGGGCCGCTTATCACGAGCTGTGACCTACCGACATGCCACACGTGCCCACCCCGAGCCTCGATCCTCAGACTCTCGCTTGACCGCCCTTGATAAGTTGACCTCCCGCCTATAGCGGGATTTTGACGACTTTCGCCATGAGTTTAGGACACACCGATCTAGGGTAGAGTCGGATCTCACATCCATTCTCGACCTGTTGAGACCGTTGCCTGCATACGGTGATTCTTTCTCACCCTCCTCCGCCTAGGCCTGACACTGTGGCTCACTCTACACAGCTCAGTTCTTCACCCACGCAGGCTTCTGCCGAGCCGGCGTCTTCCACCCTGGAGCCGTCAGCCACAGTCGATCCTCTCACATCTATGGTCCTATACACTGCAGCTCCTTCCTCCTCCATCATAGACCTCACCTTCAGCTCTCCCCACGTGTCCCGGCCACCAGACTCACCACCCACCAGCCTGGGTCTACAGCAGAGGGACCCATCACCACCCCCAGATGGTGGTGCCTCTGCATGATGTAGTATATCCCACAGTTTGCCTCCCCCATATTCTTCGTGCCCATCTGTCTTTGCGGGGCCCTACTTTACCACAGCTTGGGGGAGGATACACACCCATGCATTTGCATTGCATCATATCGCATTTTTATTTTATTTTTATTTCTATTTTTCTCTTACTTTTATTTACATAGTTTTTATTTTTAATTAATCCATCCGCCCCACCCCTCAGCCTCATCTCCCGCTCACGAGCGATTTCTTAGCGTGAGGACACTGCTATGTTTAGCTTGGGGGATGAGCGCTCCCGCTTTGTTTTTATTTTTTTTATTCCTATTTTTCCATTTTTCCTCCCTTATTTTCAGTTTTTATTTAATTTTTTGCCACTTTACCGCCCCATTTTATTTTTCTCATTTTGCATCATATCTTCTGTTTTTCCACATGCATGCATCTTCTTTTTATCTATTTCCCCTTTTTCTCTGTTTCTTTTTATTTCTGCTGAGGATGGTCTAAATGATGATACCTCTCTAGGATTTATTAGTTTTTAGCGATGCTTATCTCTTTGGCATGCTATTAGGATTAATTTCAGCTTTATTGTCTATATGCATGTATTTCTTTTGTCGATCTGTCTGATTTAATACCTAATATGAATTGAAATCAATTGCATGAATTAGTATCTAGTATGATTTATGTTGGGAAACACACCCAGGTTCACGCATCACTGAACACTTGGAGCACCTGTTTTTATTATCTTATTCACTTCTGTTTGCATGCCTGTTGACATTGTGATTATTACCGCATGCTATTTTTCAGTATTCATTTAGAGAAGTGAAATACCAATGCTATATATGAGTTTAGTTAGAGTTTTATTTTATCGAACTGATGTGCACCCTCTTATAAGTGAACCGAGTGTCCCATTATCTTCCTTCTCCACATATCTACTTTTTCTCTACATATCAGTTGGTTACACCCCTATAGCTACTTTACCACATCTCACTTCCCATGTATAAAAATAAAAAGTATAGCTTCTTATTCAAAAAAAGAAAAAAAGAGAAGAAAAGAAAAATGAGTAAATACCGTTCTGTGTTATTTCACTAAGAAGCTATAACTCATTCTGGGAAGAAAAATTAAAATTCCATATCATTTTCATTGATGCGATGCCTCAAGCTAAGCTTGGGGGGGGTAAACCAACTGATCATATGAGTGAGCTTGACATTAGAGTGGAGACGGTGCACGTCGGGGAGATTTAATAAAACCCAAACTTTACGAATTACTTTAGTTTTGGGGATTTTTCACGTATCAATTTGAATATCTGAATGGCATGATCTTTCTATTCTCTATTGCATGTTGCGTGAATCTTTTGTGCTCATTGTGTATCTATGATTGAAAGGGCGTTGTCAACTATTTTATACTAAACTATAGGGATTGCATGAGATTGATAGGAATTGACGGTGTTATTTCAGTAGATCCCTATTCTTTGCCTGCATTGCATGACATATGATATATAAAGCTTGAAATTACCAATAGCATGCATGTTTAGCACTCAGAGCATCGTGATAGACTTTTTAGGCCTGAGATCTGACCGATCATCCTTAGCACTTCTCTCTTATTTCTCTCCTTTTGTTTTCCTTTCTTTTTGTTTTCATTTTCTTATTTTCATTTTGTTTTCCTCCCGGCGTATCGATTATTCGTCTTCCTCGAGGACGAGTAAGAGGTAAGCTTGGGGGATTTTGATGTGTCCATATTTTACATCATTTTCATATCATATTTTCATCGCATTGTGTATCATCTCCACGTCCAAATCACACATTTTACTGCGATTTTGGTATTTCTGACGATATTTCGAGTTTCGTAGTATATTTTGAGTTTTCAGGGATTTTGGAGCGATTTGGACCCCCGCCTGGATATGGACACATCCGACTTGCTCATGAGCCTGTTGGCGGGTCTCTGGAGGAGTTTGCCATGTTCTCGGAGCTATTGGAGGAGAGAAGAAATAGAGAGAGCAGAGAGAGAGAGGCAGTTGCTGCAGCACAGAGCTTTCCCAGAAAATGCTCGGCCCGAGCAGCTTGCTGCTCAGCCCGAGCCGTGACATGTTGGAGAAGCAGCAGATAAGGCGGACTTGGGCCGAGCAGCTCCGCTGCTAGACCAACCGGACACAGATAGCACACCCCGAGTAGGACCCCGAGCACACCCTGAGCAGCCGACCGAGTCATCCATTCTGAGGTCGAGCTACATACGACGGGGGCCGAACCACTGGCCGAGCAGCGCCGACTTGGGCCGAGTCACCTATGTTGGAACTTGGTATTTTCCATCCTCTCTTCCATAAAGTTTTGATGTGACAAATCAATATATTTCATGTTACTAACTTTATCTATGCAGATGTGCAGCTTTAACGCAAATTTATTCACGTCACGCATATGATCAAAGTACAAGGAGTTTCTGCAAAAACAACCTTGCTACTCAAATTACGTGTGAAACACGTATCTACGGAATGATGTAATTTTTACTTTTTAGATAGCTTCAGGGCCTTGGTTATATCTTATCATATATCCCTAAAGCTCAAATCTACATCATCTCCTAACTCATTTGATCCTAAGTCAAAATTCGTATTTTTAAGTATTAGCCTACTAGGATTTATCCTAGCCTACCAAAACAGTTATATCTTGGCTTGATACTTTCAGAAAAGGATCTATCCGTTATCTATTCCACGCCACCAAAATTTTGTGACCGTTTGTTACCGTTACAAAATTGGCAGGCTACGAATTTTCGTAGCATGCCAAAATGCTTTTGGGACTGAAACTTTCCAGAACAGTTTCTGACCGTTCTCCAACGTTCCTCTCAGTTTCTGAACGTTGTGCAACGTCTCTTTTAGAGCCGTTCACAACCGTTTCTAAAACCTATAAAAGGAGGGGTACCCCCTCTCATTTTCCACACACTTTCCTCTTCTTAATTCTGATTTTGTTGAAAGCAAGTCCTTGATTCTTTTAAGTAATTCTGCCATTAGTTGTTCTTTTCTTATTTGTAAGAAGAAATCATTAGATTTCTCTCTTCTTTTAAGAACGGAAGAACTTGGATTTTCAACATCACTTTTGGAAAGTTGT
The DNA here is from genome assembly GCA_030789695.1 of Scilla litardierei. NCBI lineage: Eukaryota > Viridiplantae > Streptophyta > Magnoliopsida > Asparagales > Asparagaceae > Scilla > Scilla litardierei. The sequence continues at coordinate 290,741,256 of CM061133.1, read as the reverse complement.
TTGTGTTCATAATTGCAAGAAGATATCAATAGATCTCTCTCTTCTTTTATGAACCAGAGAACTTCAAGTGTTGCGCTTCATTACATATCTTTTACATCTTGAAGTTCATCTTCTAAACACCATCCTTGAATTCATTCTCCAAAATTTATACCAAGGCTATAGGTGTTTTTCTATTTCTTATTTAACAGGTTGGAATCTCTGTTTAGAGATTGTACAAAGTTTGGGACACGGGGAGTGTCGCCATTTTTGTAAGTTCATGCTTGCGGGGCAAGTGATTATAGTGGATTGAAAATCTCTACGGGGTAGAGGACTGGAGTTGGATCACAAGGATCCGAACCAGGATAAATCTCTGTGTTTGCGATTGATTTAATTTTCCGCACTTGTCATTTTATTTCTGTGCCATCTTTGCAAATATTACTAACATCTTATTTGCGACAATATTTTTTATATACACTATTCACCCCCCCTCTAGTGTATTGATCCTTACAGGCTAAAATTACAACCTACTCGGCCGACACTTCATGGGGCATTTTTGGAAGATTTTTTGAACGCGCGATGCGCGTGATTTGGGGCAGCTGAAGCTCGCGACTGCGGGCTCAGCGTGGGAGGTTCATTTTGAGTTTTTGTTTAGGGATTTTTGAGAGAGCTCCAGCGATTTTTGGTAGGAATCTTTTGGGGATTAATTCTTGTAGCGAATTTTGGATCATGAATTGAAGATTATTGCTTTCTGCTCTTTTCTGGATTTGTTCTTCGTTCGTTCTCGCTGTAAATAATTTTTAGCCCTAATTTCTTTTATTGCAAAAAATGCTTTCCTACGCGAAATTGATATATTTGTGCGTTCCAATCACCATGAGTGAGTAGATCCATTCTAGGGCCGATGGGTGAACCCTAGGATTTTAGGGGAAAATGTAGATCTGGGTCCTTACATCGAATTGGGGATTTATGGTTGTATTTCGGTAGATCCTACCGAATCCATAGATAGCCCGTACTGAGATCATGCCCACAGTCTGTGGAATTGATGTTCTTAAGGGGTATCTAGGGATTCGAATAAGGAAATCGGTGGATCCAATCAAGGCACGTGACCATGCCCGGCTCGCGCCTTGAGGGGATTCATCGACGAACTATATCGCTATGTCGATGGCTAACGCCATTGCTTCGACGAGAGCCACCGAAATACCCCGCAATTCTAACCCACGAGAGTGGTAGGAATTGGGGGATTAATTCCCTAGCCCTAATGCGATGTGAGGAACCTATTCAACAACAACCCCAACGATCCTAGCGACGATCCCTAAAGCCCTAGTTCCTTTTATTATATTACACAGCAACGACAATCAACCCAATTCATTCTCTCTCCGACCGCTACATTACTTCTAGATTTAGAAATAGACTGAGATTACCACGAACACTATCACCGTTCATGTGGGATTCGACTATCTTTTATACTATAACTCGACACCTTCCGCTTGCGGATTGAACCCGAAGTCGTAGCCTAGGAGCCATATCATGCCTGGCGATCGTGACGCCGCCAGGTGGATCCTAGGTGTAGATTACGGACACATCACCTTCCTAGGGAATTATGGGCAGAGACCCTTGCTACTGCGGCATAACTCATCAACCGAACATCGTTACTAGCCACATGTAGTTCTATTCCCGAGGAGTTATGGACAGGTAGAGTCGTTGACTTCTCGCACTTGCGTATGTTTGGATGTCATGTGTGGCCATACGAGAGGGACGATGACGATGTAGGACAGTGCATGCAAGATTGTGTCCTAGTTGGGTACACTGGTGGAGGTGCGAGAGGGTACAGGTTATGGTGTCCTAGTACCCACGAGGTTATTGCAGACGACACGTCATGATTGACGAGTCTGCAGTGCTTAGGGTAGAGCAGACTCATGACGGTGTGCAGAGAGCAGAGGACAGCTGATCGCTCTCAGATATACACCCAGAAAACAATTGTATTTTTACCGCATGCGCACGGTTAAGTGGTAAGTGGGTTATCGAACACGAGGAGGGACTAATGACGGTACTCTATCTTAATCACTAAGCTATTGGTGGAAAGGAAATTTTGGAATGTTGGTGTCACAGTGGTTCAATTGTCGATTCAATTCAATATAATAAAAGCATCTAGGGCTAGGGAATCCCCACTACGGATCGTCATGCATCTCTGTGAATCGTGAATCTCAATATTGCAAGACTTGAATTGAGGTGAACTAGTCGTAACGGAATAGAGAACCAAACTCACGCTCTCTCGCTATTGCAGGTCTATAGCAACCTAGATCAGAGCCCACTCTCGTGCAAACCCGGATCTAAGCCAATAGCATTAAGATCGACATCATCGTCCAATCACATGTCGAGCCCACTCTCGTGCAAACTCGAGTTACGATCTAGATTGTGATAGCTCGTATTCGTCCAATCTCTTACAAACGAATATGGGTATAGACCTATAATAAAAATGCTAGATTTGGTCCAATCTCTTGCAAACCAAACCTAGTGAATCTCGATTATAAATCTAAATCGAATATCTAGACCTTCCCATTGATCAGAGCCCAATCTCTTGCAAACTCTGGATCAATGGAAATTCCTAGCTATCCGTAATAAATCAATCACAATATAACCTCCTAGCAATTCTAGCAACATATAAATTCATTAATCACAAATCTAGCATTAGATCCATAGGGTTCATCCATTTGTCTTAGAACAACGGATCTACTCACAATTCATCGAAGTAATAGCAAAATCAATGATAGAAAACATATTGCAATTCAGATCTAGAAGGAAACAATTCATAAAAGTGCAAATATTCAAAAGGAATAGACAAACCAGATCTGAGTTCTTCAATCTCCAAAGCGGAATTATAATTAGAATTAATCTAAAATATCTATTCTAGTCTCCTCTTTAAGTTGGGATAAAAACTGCGCTTAAATACATGCCCAAACGTCCAAAAAATCCTGACAAAACTGCCCCTGCGCAGCCCAAATCCCTTATTTCTAACCCAGGCTAGCAGCGCTACTCGGCCTAGTGGAAATCTCACTCGGCCGAGTGCCAGATCCGAATAAAAACAGAGAAGTGGGAGGGTTTGGGCACTCGGGCACTCGGCGTCACTCGACCGAGTGGAGTTCATCACTCGGGCGAGTGGACTTCCTACTCGGTCAAGTGGGTCTTCTGCTGCGATCCCCAGAATTCCAGAGAGTCTACTTTGATTTCCTTCAGAGATTCTGACCTCACTTGGCCGAGTGGAGTTCTCTACTCGGCCGAGTGGAGTTCTCTACTCGGCCGAGTGGAATTATCCACTCGGGCGAGTACATTGCGGCACAAGGTGTCTTCGTATCAGTCATACTCAGTCGAGTACGCTTCTTCACTTGGGCGAGTGGGCTGCGTTACTCGGCCGAGTGGCTTGTTTCTGGAAGGCACTCTTCTCCTCCTCGCCTGTTCGTCGATTCTATCGATCTTCTTCTTCTCCCGCTCATCGTCCAGCGCCGTTAGCTCCTCAATAAGGCCATGAACGATGCTCCGGCACGCGTGCAAATCCCTTAATCTCATTTATGCTCTGGATCGCTCCATATTTCCTGGAATCTGACAAAAAACAAGAAATAGTGAAAAGTAACGCAATATCGTCGAATAATCGTGAAAAGCGCGATATGGGCGATCAAAATGGGATGCAAATATGAAGGAAAAAGGTGTAAAATATGGACCAATCAAAATCCCCCAAGCTTGCCTCTTACTCGTCCTCGAGGAAGATCAGTAAAACGATGAACCTAGTGGATAAAAAATAAGGAAAATGAAAAAGAAAGATAGAAAAGGAAAACGAAGAGGGAGGTGCTAGATCATCCTCTCAGGACATGGAGTTGCTTACTCAAATAGCGCACGATGAATTAATCATGCTAAATGACTTTTACCTCGATATCACATCATATATAGGCGCATTCGATATAGAAACCAAGAACGTCAAAACGATACGAAATATGAAATCATTCTAGAATTAGCATCGTTTAAGGCATTTAAAATGATATACGTAATCATAGATTGCACACTTTTCAATTGATCGTCTTCTGCTTGGAGTATAAGAGGTATCAAACATTATAAAGCAATAAGAATAGAAAGAGATGGTATTCATGAAATGCATGCCAATTTTTAATTCATAGACTTCGTTATACTCTAAGTAATCTCCCTAAGTATCAAAGATTACCTAGCTTAGGTCGTCATGCACATATAAGTGGTCACTCTCTCACACGTCATTGGATCCCCTCCCCAAGCTTATCTATAAGCGTGGTGGCATCAAATATAACAATATGACTGTTTCCATTTTTTTTGAAGCTCCAGAGGAATAAAGGGAAATAACAAAGGAAAGAAGGAAGGATTGTGTATGTACAAATGAACTTATTTTTGTTTTTCTTTTCTCTTTTTCTCCTTTTTTTCCTTTTGTGTGTGTGTTTTTTTTTCAAACTAATATACACAATAACAATCCCAAATCAGAGATGGAAAGATTTGCATGTATTTTTTCTTTTGATTTTGGGATAATGGAGCTTGGACTTTTTAGCATGGGCAAGATGCAAGTATAAGATTCACTAAGGGGAGATTCACCAATGATTATAAGTATAGAGATGAAGTTCAAGATAAGTGGAGAAAGAAAAATATGTAACGCTCAGTTCACTTTTTTGTTTGTGCACGACAACTTTCAGCAGGGTAATGTAATCTACTCATTTCGATTTCAGAAAGTAAACTAATCTAATCATAGCAAAAATGCATACATTCAATCAACCTGGAAGTTGAGCATACAATTTCATGCAAATAGAAGTGATGGTTGATAACAAAGCAGTACTCCAAGATTAGGCAATCAATGCGTGAAGCTTGGTGTGTTTTCTATGAAAAGTATACGATATAAATTTTCAGACTCAGCTAATGCTAGAATTTCATTCACAATCATATAATAGAGATGGAGGTTCCAATTCTCAAATGCATGGCGATGTATAGCATATGATATCTGAAATAAAAACAATGGCATGGCAAGGGAATACACATATAAGAACAAGCCAACTCCAAGTCATCGTCATCATATATAATTAATTTCTAGCAAAAAGGATAAAAGAAATAAAGATAAAGGTAAAATAAAAACTAACTATACAAATGCAACGCACGCAAAAACTGAGAAAACGCGATGCATGAGAAAAAAATGAAAAAGTGGGTGAAAATAAGTGGAAAATAACGAAAGGTAGAAAAATAAAGATAAAAATGAAGAAAATAAAAAGTGCGTGAGTGCACTAACTCCCCCAAACTAAACTGCACAGTGTCCTCAATGTGCTAAGTATGGCACAAGGACATATAAAGTGGGGGCGGATGGGTGCAGATGCAAGCATGATAAAAAGGAAAATAAAAGTGAGGTATTCCCCTTTTCAGGATGAGTAAAGACAGGGCCCCGAACAGATAGATGGGCACTAAAAAGGGGGGGTAATGGAAGCAATGGTAATCAAGCAGAACCACCACCCTCTGGGGGTGGTGGTGGGTCTCGCTGCTGTGAACGAGGTGGTGGTGGGCGCCGGCACCAGACAATGTCAATAATAACCAAAAAGTCACGATTAATGGACTCCGGGGTGAGCCCGCCTCCCTGAGGTATGAGAAGGAGCATGGCCACGAATCGATCTTCCTGATCTTCGTCCCTAAAGGTGACCTCATAAGGCTTCTCATCATAGGGCGGAGGGAGGCGGACTAGGGAGGTTTGAATGGGAGGTACATGTGGTGACTCGCCAAAAGGCACGTAGTCTGCTCCAGGAGAAGAGGGGACATGGTCGATGTCCCTATCCCGCATGCGAGTGGCTAGCCTCGCACTGCTCCGCGGAGGCATGATCGCGGGGAGTGGTTTAGGAGCTGTGATGTTCCCAAAATGGGAGAAGGAATGAGTGTACCTGAGATCGGGGCAGCTCCACGAAGATGATGAGTACGCGCTGCTCACAGTTAGCTTCCTGGTCAAATTTGTCCCCCCAAGCTTTCCTAAAGCACAAAAACAATTGATTAGCAATGAATATCAAAAAAATCGAGGGGTAGATCAAGAGAAATAGGTGTAAATAACGTTTAATTTGGATTCAGGGCAGATTTGGGCTTACGAGATGAGAAATAGGGGGTAGATTTGGGCTTACAAGAGAGTAGGGGGCGAATTGGGCGGTGGAGGGTTGCCGATCGCCGGCCGGCGGCAAGGTGCACGACGGCGGAGCGGGAGGTGGCGACGGCGGGGTCGCACAACTCGGGGGCGACGGCGGTGGCTTGGGCGAGTGAAGGGGGAGCTAGGGCGAGTCGGGGGAGATTTGGGGAATTTGAGGATTTGGGGAAATATGATCCGAGCGGCCGCTAGTTTTAAGTTTAAATATGATTAGGTCGGTCGGGTCACTCGGTCGAGTGACGATAACCACTCGGTCGAGTGGCAACTGTTTTGGATATTTTCAAATTTTTTATTAAGTTCCGACTCGGCCGAGTAGAAACTATCACTCGGCCGAGTACACTGAGTCACTCGGCCTAATGGATAGGCCACTCAGAGCGTTTTAAGTGCTAAATGTGTCTAAGTCACTCGGTCGAGTAACAAAATCACTCGGCCGATGATCGGTCCATATTTTACACCTTTTTTCTGGATATTTGCATGCCATTTCGGTTGCTCATATTGCGATTTTCACGATTATTCGATGATATTGTGTCAATTTTCACTATTTCTTGTTTTTTCGGATTTCAGGAAATATGAGCAATTGGGAGCAAAAATGAGCTTAAAGGACTTTCACGCGTAACGGAGCATCGCTCATGGACTTATTGAGGACCTATCAGCTATAGAAGACGAGTAGAAGAAAAAAGAACGTCGTAGGTGCGACGAGGAAGCGAAATGATGAAGATTGGGCATTTTCAGCATGCCACTCGGCCGAGTGAAGGAGTCACTCAGCCGAGCAAAGAAGCCCGCTCGGCTGGCCAGATCGAACACGCAATTACTTGAAGATTAGCGTGCACTCGGCCGAGTGACGACATCCCACTCGTCCGAGTATGGAGACACCACTCGCCCGAGTGGCACACAAACGGTGTCATCCAAAAGACCAGACTTACTGTAATCCGTCAGTCGACTACGAGCTCCGACTTGGCCGAGTACCCAAAGCCCCTCGGTCGCGTGACATTTGCCGCTCGGCCGAGTGATGCCGAGGACACGCAGCGCCCAGATTTTCAGACAGCCTCCCACTCTTTTGAAATCTTCTATCATTCCAGCAATCAAATTATTTTTCTCATATTTTTTATGTATAGTAGACTTCATAACGGTTCAAACGCCGCCAAGAACGTGCAAATTGGAGGTCGGATGAAATCTGGGGAATTTCTACAAGTCGATGCTGCAGTGCTGGAATTTCCACTCGGCCGGGACACATGTTCCA
>CM061133.1:290708360-290733365 GCA_030789695.1 Scilla litardierei | reverse complement strand
AGATAGTGAGTGGCATCAAGCTAATGCTTGCTCCTAAGTCGATCAAGGCTCTACTAATCGGGGTGCCGCCAACGGAGCACAGCACCATGAAACTCCAGGGATCCGACAACTTCTTAGGTAGATGATTTTTGATGACAGAAGTGAAATTATCCAAAAGCTTCACCTCTTCTTGTTTACGCTTCCCCGTTATTAGATCCTTTAAGAACTTAGCATACGTGGAGATTTCCGAGATTGCGTCCATGCAGGGGATATTCAATTGGATTCCCTTGAGAAGATCGGAGAACTTGGCATATTTCTTCTCTAATTTTTCCATGGCTAATCTTTGAGGATAAGGCGGTAGAGGTCGGCTTGCCTTGTCTCTAGCGGCATCCTTTGGAATAAATTGATTTGAAATAGTAGTAGCATCTGCCGGTACCGTAGCGGTGGGAATAGGAAGTGTAGAAGGCGAAGCCTCCCTCTCTCCAATGGCATGTGGATCCTTTGTATCCCTCTCCTTGTTATTCGTAATACGGGCTGAAATAGTGGTGTCGACCTCTTGAGTAGGAATAGATGATCTTTGGCTCACCTTTTTGGAAACCGGCACCATGACATCGTCGGTGACCTTTCCTCCCCTCGTGGTGATAGCAACCACCGCGTTGACTTGTCCTCTAGGATTTGGCTCAGGCTGAGAGCACAATCTTTCTTGAGTCTTCATTAATTAAGTCATTTGAGCTTTTAACTCATCAACGAAGGTGTTAAGGGACCTAAAGTGGGATGCAGTTTCAGCATCGTTCTTCGTTTGCCCACTAATAAATGAGTCCAAGGTCGCTTCCAAGTTAGACCATGGGCCACCGGTTGATATTGTTGTGGTGGTGGTCTATTGTTGTACCCCGGTGGTCTATAAGGCCCAGATGGCCTAAACCCATACTGTTATTGTTGAGGAGGTGCGCCTTGTTACTGAGGTGGAGGTGGTGGTCTCTGCTGCTGTGGAGGTTGCAATGCTACATTGGGGTTGCTATAAGAAACCACAGGATGATTTCTCGCCGCCAGATTCTACCACTAATTCCTCCTCTCTTCAGTTATAAAGTGGACTTGCTCCACCGGTACGTCTGTTCCTTCGCAGGACACTTCAATTGGGGCATACTCTTGCTCGACATAGTTTTCATGAGTAGCATATACCGGAGCTCTAGGAGTGAGAGGAATATCTTCAAATCTTTGTTCTATCCTTGCTACATGCTTGCAGAGTGTCTCGAGTTGCCCATCTAGGTGCATAGCTATCTTCATCTCGGGACCCTTAAGTGTTGAGCATTCATCGCTCCATTGTTGGTTGTTGGAGGCCATTTGTTCCAACAAAGATATGACCTTCTCAGGTAGCTTGTCTAAAAGAGCGCCTTGAGTGGAGGCATCGATAATCATCTTGGTACCTGGATGTAGCCCATTATTGAAGCTCTGAATAAGGTCCCACTCCGAGACTCCATGGTTGGGGCAATGATGCTGCAGATCCTTAAATCTCTCGCATGCCTCATATAACGACTCTTGAGGGAGTTGGTTGAAATTGGTGATCGCTCCTTGGATCCTTACCGTTTTGGACGGTGGATAGAACTTGTTCACGAAGGCTAGAGTCAACTGCTCCCAAGTTGTGAAAGTATTCGAATGGTGCACTTGCAACCAATAAGAAGCCTTGTCCCTCAGAGTGAACAGAAATAATCTGAGCTTGATGGCATCATCGCTCATGTCCTTGGCATGGAAGGTGTCGCACTTCACCAGGAAGAGGTCTATATGATGGTTTGGGTTCTCATATACGTGCCCATGAAAGGGGTCTTACTGCATCAGGTTGATCAATCCGGTCTTTAGCTCAAAGCTTCCCGCTACCAGCTGCGGCCTTAAGATAGAAGATGTGCTAAAAAAAGTTTGGCTTTATGTGGTCCCAGATGGACCCGGTACATGGAGGAGTAGCATTACCCTCTATCATTAGATCTATGAATATCTGGCTCCTCTTTTCTGCTCCGAGTCTTCTTGTGGTTTTTTTTGATCTCAGGGTCAAATAATAATTCTTTGTCAAGACCCCTGAGACGAGTGTTCATGCACAACAAAAACTCAGAGAAATACCGTCAGTAGCAAAGGAATAAAAAGAAATAAAATATGAAAAGATAAGAGATGGTAAGAGTTTCTAACAATTATCTTCGATTAAGAAATAAACCAAGTGATAACCATTACCTCCCAGGCAACGGCGCCAAAAACTTGACGTATCCGGAATGTAAATCCAGATGAAACCGCAAGTGCATGGTGTTAAGTTATAATATAAAAGATATCGATCCCACAGGGATGTGAATACTATTATGGTCTTGGGTAATCTCTAGATCTTTAGAATAATGGTAGCAGTCTATTTTAAAAGATTGGTTGTTGCAAGGTTATCTATCAGGCAAGATTGTAATCAGTAATAAAAGACTAGGGCGTTAGGACTCACCACTAGGATCGTCGGATGTCGATGCTAGGTTAGAACTCTTACGTTGCATTGGATTTATTAGGGTATGTTACATCAAAGATGTAGAACTGATGACTCGACACGCCATAGGTCTAACGTATCGCACGCTTACCCCGCTCTCGCGATAAGTGTAACATGCGATCCGTGCATTAGGATCGACAATATTCATACCACTCTCGTGGATAGAATAATCTCCACTTATGCCACCCTCATGGATAGAGCTTTAATGTATGGATTGGTATGCTCTCATTGACGCTACTCTCGTAGTCATCAATAGTAATATAGGACGTCGGTAGATCCTATCAAGGTGCACACCACTCTCGTGGTCACAAACCCTAATTGAATCTACTAACCTACCTAATTAAATTCATAGGATACTCCATAAATTCATCGCGCCACTCTCGTGGTCACGATCCTAGTACGAGATCTCCTATAAATTTGGCTAGATCAACCAAAACACTTCACTTTCATGCCAATACAACCTAAAAATCCCAAATTTACATCTAAATCCTAAGATCCTAACGCTAATCCATTAGCCCTAGAAAAGACTACTCGTGAATCATAGCAAGAACAATGAAATATTTAACGAGAAGAGAAGAGATCACCATCACAATTGAAGGCATAAAAACCAATAAAAAAAGTAAGAAATCGTTACCAAAACATCGCAATGCGATAAATAATACCAGAGAATTAAGGATATAAGATTCCACGCAAAAGAGATCAATAAAAATCCTAACTTTGTCTTCAACAATTAGCTACTGCACAAAACTCTCTCTAGATCTAAAACTAAAATTAAACTAAGAAAAATTAGGAAGCTCTCTAAAAAAGGATAAAATTGTGCTTATATACAAAGGATATGGACCCCACAAAATCTCATAAATTCTGGGCACTTGGACCCACCAACTTGACTTGCCATGTCGCCCTACTCGGTCGAGTAGGTGCCGCTCGGTCGAGCTACATGCGGCTGCCGCTTTGCTGCTTCTTTGGTTCTGGCTAATACGGGCTACTCGATCGAGTAGCCCCTCCATTCAGTCGAGCTACTATAGGTTTGAACTCTCTCCGAAACGCTGCTCTGTTTGGTTGCGACTCGGTTCGAGTACATGATCAAATCGGTTGAGTGGCTTTGCTAGTCGGTCGAATGGGGCATGTCTGTTTCCGCTGCAATGTCTGTATGTCAGCTTGGTCGAGTGCTGATGCACTCGACCGAGTAGCCTGGGAAACTAAACACATGTAGGCCTAGAGTTGTCATCTCTCGCTCTCTTCTCCTCCTCTCCTCCAATCTTCTTCCTTGCCTTAGCAAACTCTCATGGAACCTCGCCAATGACATCCCGGACATGTAGGATGTGTCCATGTCCCTAAATTGCTCCAATTCGCTCCAAAACTCCAGAAAATCCGCAAAGCTATACGAAACTAGAATATGGCATTAGAAGCGCGATAATATATGAAAATGTGGACTTTGGAGGTGAATATGATATGAAATGATGCAGAAAATACATGTAAAATATGGACACATCACCAACCATGTTGATGAAGAACACACCCAAGTCCTCTGTCAAATACGTCACAAAATATCTCAAATCCGCCTAAGCGATCTGGAAGCGTCAGGACGGGTGTAGTGATCAACCTCTGCTTCAACTCGTCAATGCTCATTGACACTCCTCATACCAATTATAAGCAACATTCTTCTTGGTGAGGTGATTCAGAGGTGTATCGATCTTGATGAAATCTTTGATAAACTTCCTATAATATCCAGCCAATCCTAGAAAACTCCTGATCTCCGTGACTGAACGAGGAACTGGCCATTTCTTTACCGAAGCTACCTTCTCCAAGTCAACAGCTATCCCTTCTCCTGATATAATATACCCAAGAAAAGAGACCTTATATAACCAAAACTGGCACTTGCTATACTTAGCATATAACTGATGTTGTCTTAAGGTCTCCAAGACGATCTTTAAATGTTCAACATGATCTTCCTCAGTCTTCAAATATACTAAGTTCTCGTCGATAAAGACTACCATAAACTTATCCAGGTATTCATAGAAGACTTGGTTCATCAATCTTATAAATGTGGCCGGTGCATTGGTTACGTTGGAAGGCATCACTAAGAACTCATAGTAGCCATAACGAGTTCGAAAAGTGGTTTTCGGAACATCGGATCCCCTGACTTTCACTTGATGATACACACTTCTCAAATCCAACTTCGAGTATACTCGAGATCCACCGAGCTGATCATAGATATCATAAATAGGGGAAAGATGATATGTACTGTTCTTCATCGTAACCTTGTTCAACTCCCAGTAATCACATGCTTTGAGATCCATCCATCTTGTTTACCAAAAGCACTAGTGCTCCCCATGGGGACACGCTACGATGTATCAGCCCTTGCTTTGATAAATCCTTCAACTGATTACGAAGCTCAACCAATTCTGGTGGTTCCATACGATACGAGGCCTTCACAATCGGTTGAGTGCTGGTATTAGGTCAATGGTGAATTATAAGGATCTCTCCGAAGGAAGTTCGTAAATATCATCTGAAAGACATCAGAAAAATTTCGGACGACACTTGGGAGGACTGGCTCAACCTCCATCGCAATCACCACATCCTCCACTGGCCTTTCCTTGAACTTCACAGGTCCGAGTGAGCTACTACCACTAATAAACTCAAACTCCGGATGCTCTGGGATCTAGAAGACTTCACTCCTAAGTATACAATCTATAGTGGCATAAAACATTCCCAACCAATCCATCCCAAATACGGTTTCAAAGCTAGGCATCTCTATTACTAAGAAGTCGGCATATACCTCTCGTCCACAAATCTCCACAAGAAAATGGCAACAATCAGAGAAACTATTGAGCATTCTATTCCCTGTGTGGATATTCTAACTAATGGCAAAGGAGTCTACTACTATTGAATGCTTAGCCATGAATTGTTGGGACAAGAAATAATGAGAAGCTCTTGAATCAAAAAGTGATGGATTAGGGAAAGAGGCAACTCTAATAATGCCTAAGAAAACTGTCATACAAGATGAGAATAAGATGTATAACATCCTAAACATTGAGAATGGAATAAGATACTAAAGAAGAATAGAATTACAAGCATAACTAAAGAGAAGGTTGGAGAGATACCAGTGATAACGTGCCCAGTATTCTCCGCCTCCACAGCTATCATGGTGAAAACCTGATGCTTCGAAGCTGCCTTCTTAAAAGTCTACTGCTGAGCCAGCAAAGGTGATCCTCGGGGAGCTACATCGCTGGGGCCTAATGGCATTGGAAGTGGAAGTCTCTACGGAGCAGGTGGAATTGTCCTCTACTGCATCGGTCAAACTGCCTAGTCCCGAAGAATGGTTCTGCTGCGGGCAAAACCTACTAATGTGTCCAGCCATGCTGCATGTAAAACATTGCCTGGCAAGGGAACTGCAATTCTTCTTTTCAGGTCTAGGCTTGCTACAATACTGACAAGACACCCGTCTTTGTAACTCCTAGTCTCCTGAACTGGACAGTCTGCACCGGCCTATGAAAACTCCTCTGATGTCCTACTGGGCATCTGCCAGCTACCACAGGAGCCTTCCCCACACTCTTTAGATGAATCTCATGCATCCTTGCTATCTTCAACACGGCCTCATGAGTATGTAGGTCTAGCATGGACATGGCTGCCCTATACTCTGGGTCAAGTCCTAGATGGAAACGATGAGCTCTAGTGGCATATGTATTGACCAACTCCGGAGTGAACTTACTCAACAAGAGGAAGTTAGCATCATAAGCATCCACACTCTGTTGTCCCTGAGTCAAATGCTCAAAGCGCTGTTGCAACTCATCCTTCTTAGTCTCCGAAAGAAACTGAGCCTCAAAGAGTTCCTTAAACTGCCTCCAAGAGATATGCCCTGTCAGAAGAAGCCCACGTGCATCACACCAGGCTCGAGCCTGATGAGTCAACTGCCTCTTCACAAAATCCACCCAACTATCCTGTGGATATCGCACTGCAGTCAGATCATCCTCCACGTGTCTCAACAACTCATCAACCTCCAAAGGACTCTCCTTGACTGAGAATGATCTTGGATGCATCACTCTGAACTTCCGCATGCCTCTTGTCTTCTGAACCGGAATACTGGCTAGCTTCTCATCCTACTGACTTAGGTGCTCTAGAATCCCTATCAGAACCTTTGCCATCAAAGAGGGCTTAGAAGAGGCCATAGCAGACGAGGATGTCCCATTCCCAGATGTCCCGTTCCTGCCGTCCATACTGTAGAAAGGAACAGAATAATAAGGTTTAGCACAAAATAACGGATTATAATGTCGGAGCTTCATCAGTACTATTCGTACATATATCACAGTGTGAGTTGACCTGCATGAGCCACCATACAAACCGTGTCATGTCCCGCTCTCCCAAATACACGGAGATACGTATAAATATGATATTCGTAGAGATACAAAGCATGACAAGGTCACAGTAGTATTCAGACTCAGTGCTTTGAGCCCCTGGATTCCAAATACTACTAAGCGTAACTTGCGATTAAAGAAAACCATTCTCGCATGCCACTGCAACATACTGGAATAGTACAAAAGAGAAAAAGTGCTCCAACATAAAAAATCCACGGACCTCAAGAAGGAAATACAAACATTATATTACATCATTACGAAAGTATATTTATACATATCTATTATACATGTGACAACTGTTTTTGAATCCTAGGGCCGACTAGGGCAAGCTGACTAGGACAAACAGGTTGATAGAAGGATGGTTCAGATTTAATCTCAACGAATCAACGGTTAGGATGAATGTTTGTGAAATGGGGGTTGTATTTGGGGGAAACCGTAGGGAAACCCCAATTCATTTAATATTTTTTATGCAAAAAGGTTCTTTAGTCTTTCTATATCACACGTAATGTGGGGATCAACGCAGGAGATGCTGCCACATCATCAATCCACGGCAAAAGAAGTGCATCCACATCATCGATCTGCAGTAACAATATTGATCCGTGGAAAAAAAACTCGACCCCAAAAACCGGAGTCTCTCTCTAAACCTTAGCCCCAAAAAACTCATTGTTCTGAAGAGTCTCTCTCTCTAATTCGTCTCTCTGCCCCTCCCCCTCTCTCTCCCCTCCATGGTGAAGACGACGAACGCATGTGAATCACTTCTCATCGGAGCTGATCGGAGTCCTTCTCAAATTCGTGTATCTAGGGTAATGTATTCGTCTCATCAGACGAATTGGTGTATAGAATTTGAGTAGGTTTCATCTGATCTCATCGGCTCCAATCAATTCTCTAATTCATGTATCTAGAGCTGATCGGAGCTCTTGATTGATTCGAGTATTGAATTCTAAGTACCCTTGATCCTTGATCTTCTAATTTTAGCTCAATTTTTGTTGGTCTTTGTTCCTTCTCTTGGTTTTCTAGGGTAATGTGAAAGATTTCATCTTATTTTCTTCTAATTTCTATGCGTATTCTTTATATCTTTGGTTTTATCTGATCTCTGTTCTTCTTTCACTTTCACAGCTAGAATCAAGGTCCATAAGTTAAGGCAAAAGTCAAAGTCAGATCTTTTGATACAGCTGAAGGCTTGCAAAAAGTTTCAGTGATGATGTAATCCAGAAAGTTTAGCGCTGCAGTTGCGGCTGCTAATAGTTCCGATTGTTTTGATCGGAACTCATCTAGCATGGCAGAAGGGCAGCTTGCATGTCAGGTCGGTGCCCCTCACCACGAAACTCCTGCCTCCGATCAAGGCTGATGATTGAGAGGCTGAGAAGATAGACGAGTATATGGATATGGTGCACAGTTTATGCACATTCTAAAATATTTTATGTGTTTTTGTGTGGTTTCTGAGTACCAGGCAGGTTTGTAATTTCAAAACCAGGTGTTTTTGTATATTTCAATAATATTTTGATACATTATATTTCATTAATTACACCAACTTCATTTCAAAATCTTTTAAAGACTTCTAATTTTTAAGGTGTTTTTGTATATTTGAATTTAATAGTTTGTATACACATTCTAAAAGATTTTTGGTGTTTTTGAAATGAAGTTCTCAAAAACTTTTAGAACGTGCAAAATCAACAGTTTGTACGCACATTCTAAAAATATTTTATGTGTTTTTGAAATGAAGTTGTCATAATTATTGAAATATACTCGCATGGTTTACAAAAATGCCTGGTTCTCAGAAACCCCTGAGTGCTCACAAGTTGTTGTAATTATCGAAATGAATATCATAATGTAATAACAGAGGATCCTTCTGATTAAAATTAACAAGCAATTTAAGAGCAACGATTTAATGGGTTTTGGACAACGACAAGTTCTTGAACAGTGAACTTATAGGTGGTGAAAATTTTAGGGAGTTGATATGTTGTCAGCAGCTGCCCATTTCGAGGAGAAATGCTGTCACGCCCCGCTTTCCAAGTATGGAAGGCGAGACGTGAAGAGGTCCGCTCAGACTTGGAGCTGTGAAGCTGCAGTCTGATAAGTGTCTGTGTATGATACCAATAGCAGATTCTTGCAATGCGACAAAACAACAACAATAATAAATGAAAAGCAGACATAAGATTATCCACTAAACAACATCCAAATATTATTCCAAACATGCAGAGAAGTCATAAGAAAATACATAGTCTGAACGAAGGCCTAAAGCATGGCCAAAGATAAAATAGAGAGATAAGGTGCTACGCACCGAAAGCCTAACAGCAACTACAGAAAGCAACATCAACTTAAAAAAGGAGTCTCCAACTGAGACTAGGACTGGTCACTAGTGTCCTCCAACTCAGCCTCTGCAGGAACCTCAACTCAACGCCTGCGTACTGATCGTCCTCAGCAACTATCTCTGACTCCAAACCTGACATGTGACACCCAGAGAGAAGAGGACACATATCAGCAAAAGTCTCCCAAAGGAAAACAGAAGACTTTTGTGCAAGGAACATATAAAAAAGTAATGCAACTAGCAGTTTTAACATGATGATATGGCATGGCATTTAAGGAATGCAACAATTAAAATGTCATGATGGTAACAAAGCATGCACGTCATCGCAGAAACTACGAATCACTATTTCATGAATTCACGAACACTAACTTATCACTTTGTGCACAGAGTTTCCGTCTGTTGGCTGAAGTGGCTGTACAGGCTCACTTATATGCTCAAGCGACCGTTTAACCCTACCCCTCCACATGTATATGGACTGGTACCAATCTTCTGGATCACGAGCCAGGAAGTGTTTTTGGCATAGGGTTGTACCCGACAAGCAGGTGCCTAGCCTTTATAGTTAACAATTTATTGTAGCGTTGCTACACAATCATGAGAGAGAAAATTGATGCATGAAATGACATGACATGATGCATGAGCATGGCTATAAGCAGTTAAAAGTGCGTACAGTTAATTTAAAAGTAAACGTGACATGCGGCATGAAATGATAGCATAGTTAAGGTATCAGATCTAGCTTCATTATCAAGCTAGATCAAATAAGGCGTCTAGGCGACTATCATTTCATCGCCTAGTCTCTTTTACGCTATTACATAAATTGGCCTAAAACTTGGCCTAAACAAACACTGGCAAGTATCACTTGCCTGAATAATGACGTGCTGCAAGTCACACGATCAAAGAGTCCAGATGCTCCCTATGTGCTTAAACACTAAACACCAAACCTACAGTCCCATATTATTAATCTTGATTAGTGAGTTACCAAAGCAATAAAGATCACATCTTTTATCTTGTTTAACATGCGATGTTTGGGTTCCTACGGTTCAGGTATACCTTAACACGACACGAGAGCTACACTGACGTCGGGGTTGCGACGTCAGGGGTTGGATCTGTATCGTGCAAGGTACGACGACGTCTAGGCTTGCGGCGACGACGCCAATCATGAACGACGATTAGCTAGGTAGCGGCATGATCACCGAACAGCGACGCGGACGGGGAGGACAGCCGCACGGCGTTCTACGGCGTCGGGAAAATGCGGACAGCAGGCAGCGGGTTCCACGGCCTGAGGAGAGGCACGACAACGATAGTAAATAGGTGAGAGGGGATGTTTTGGGGCTACCGGTTGTTGGGTTAACGATAGATTTTTGGCTTAGGGGAGGAGCAGTTCGGCAAGTGGGGAGATGGGTACATGTGGCCGGCTAGGTGGTGCGGCATAGGGAGGATGCGGCAAGTGGCCGCTGGTGGAGGAGAGGGCAGTTTTGGGGTCTTGTTGGGTGGTTTGGGGACAGCCGGATAAGGGGAGAGGCTGCAGCTGAGTGTGAGGGGGTGTTTCGTAAGGGTGAAGCGGGGCTGTGTTACCGTGGGGTAAATAGGGCGATAGGGGGAACCGACGGCAATGTTGGAGGGTGGCCAGAGTTTGTGAGGAAGGGAGTGTACTGTGCGTTTTTGGGAGGAGGTGGTGGAGGGCTGGCGAAGGGAGAATGGGGAGATGTGCAGCTGGATTGAGGCTTGGCCGGATGGTTTGACCAGCGACTTGGCCGGAGGTGGCCTCTAGGAGGGTGAGGGCTGGTTGTTGTGCGGTTCAGAGGGAGGGGGATTCGACAGTATTTTGGGGGTGTGGTTTGGTGTTTACGAAAGAAACGAGATGGCCGAAGCGAGGAGGTTCACCGGAGGAGGGATGGCAGGCGGTGAGAGGCCGTGGTGCTGGGGTTTGGGTGATGGCCGATGGGTTTCAGTTGTGGCGGCTGCGGGGGTATCCAAAACCCTAGGGTGCTTGCGTTTGTTGTGTTTGAAGTTTTTGGGTTTGCTATATGGGGGGAGAAAGTGGGGTAGAATTAGGGTGAATGGAGAGAGGGTGTGTGTGAGAGGAAGGGGTACATATTAGTTTAATATATGGTGGCGAATAGCTAGGAGAATATTTCATGTGATGATATGTAGACTTCCTTAGTATTTAATTAAGATTTGAATTAGGGATAAGCTTAGGTTAAAGATGAGCCGAAAGTGATTAGGGTGAAAGGGGGGTCTAACGATGTCCGATAAATACGAGAAAAATATCCGGACGACCGTGTCGACGAGAGGGTCGATACTACGATGATCAGTCACAGGCTAGGCTCACGGAAAATAGAACTAAAAATAAAAAGATCAAATGACGAAGTCTAAAGTTACGACAACCCTTCAAAGAAAGTTGTTTTGTGGGAGGATGACCCGTGAAATGACGTTCACTAAAAATCCCACAAATAAGTACTGTATCATAGGGTCACAACGACATATAACTTCGTACATTTGGGATACAAGAAGATGCAACTAAAAATTTGTGTACGAAAGAAAAGTATGCGCACGAAAAACGTACGATCGAAAAGCGACCGTGACAACCTACCCACCTTAGAATAAATTCCGTCCACGGACTTTCTAACTATAAATATATCTAGCCACTCTAATAACTACCCCAATCACATCACACTATAATTCAAATCATGTATATTCACTACAAGTGCTTACATATATGCACTAGGTAATAAAACATTAATACTACAAACATGTATACATGCATACTCAATACTTATATCTATCATAGACAGTCAAATTCATACACGTACTTCAATCATTCATATAGTCACGTACATCCCTTATATAACTATCACTCACTTAACACATAACCATGGTACACATACCCACATAAAAATAGTTTCACAGCAGCAATTACAATCGTAGTACTTCACATATAGATAACTACCTATGCACAAAACAAACATGGGTTTATTATTCCCTATAACTCCTATTGTACATTCAACACCAAACATATCAACACATGTAATCACACCATACAATATTAAATCATGTTTTCTATATCTAATATACATTCACACCTACTATAAATACCCACATATATAGTTGTTCAAATACACACAGATACTTCATCATATATACACATCACGTACGATCCTATAACTATATTCAAGATACAACACACATACCATATTCGCTAACACCTATAGCTAAGCACATACTTACCCGTGCATGGTGCATGCCCACACACGCTAACATACTATTCATACATGCTACTCATACCACTATATACTTAGCACATCCACACACCTAATTTAGCTAACATATATACATTCAAACATGTAAAACCTTAGTAATTAATTATACTACAAGACCAAAACATAGAACTATATAATGGTATAGTCACCCACAACCATGTGCGTAACTTAACCAGGCACAACTAAACCTATCACTATACACACATCACCCATCACTATATTCATAACACTATACGCAAACCACAAACGTATGTAACATATACTTAGAGTATACACACTCAAGCTTGAGTGAGACTCAAAACCCATACCAGAATACTCTACATACATACATACATACATACATACATACATACATATATATATACACATACATACACACACACACACCAACACACCACTCTTTTATATATATATATATATATATATATCTATATCTATATTATAAAAACAGGGATGTTATCATGGGTTTTTGGATAAGAGTTTTTGATAAGAGAAATTGGATAAGGGTTTGAATTGTATTTGGGGGTATATAAATGAGGGATGTTATAATGAGATATGGATAAGAGATATTTGATAGGAGAAATTGGATAAGAGAAATTGGATAAAGGGTTGAATGAGGGATGTTATAAGAGTTATTGGATAAGAGATATTTGATAGGAGAAATTGGATAAGAGTTTGAGTTGTAATTTTGAAATTTGGGGGGAAAAATTTGAATTTCAGTGTGAAACCCAAGGGGGAAAGGATGTTTCACGTGTCTTTCATTTTGGGGAAACCAAAAGGAACATGCCCTTCATTTTGAAAACTCTCAGCCTCGCCCCTCTCCTCCTGGCACGCTGAAACATGGAGGTGGTGGGCACGATGATCTCCCTGGAGGTGGTGGGCACGATGATCTCCCTGGAGGTGGTGGGAATGCCCTCAAGCACCGAAGACTCTCGATTTTGCTCGAGCCCTCGAGCCCTCAAGCCCTCAAGCACCGAAGCCCTCAAGCCCTCAAGCCCTCTCGCCGTCCTTCAGAAGCCCTCAAGCCCTCAACGATGATCTCCCTGGAGCTGTATTCCAAAGACTTCAGGTGGGAAGACTTTGGAATCTTAAGTCTTAATTGAAACCAAATTATAAATTACTGCAGGATCTTCCTTCAAATCTTGTGGATAATTTCAATCCCGTGAATGCGTTGATCTGATTTCTGTGAAGTTTTGCTAAATTTGTGTTGTATATTTTCATACAGTAAATTTTTCCCATGCATTGCTGCAGGATCTCTTCTGCAGGATCCCAACTTGGATTGAGGTAGTTGATTCTCTTTGTTTTTGTTTTTGTTTTTTGGTTTAAGATCTTTCAACTTGGCTTGAACTTTGCTGGATCCCATTGCCTCTTATTTGATTGTTGAGAACAACGTAGGGGTACATCACTTGAGAAAAATGTGGGGTACATCACTTGAGAAAAATGTGGGGTACATCACTTGAGAGAATGAATGTTAGTGCATGTTTGGACATCTTTTTATTTTGTTGTAGATGGGAATGAATGTTTGATCGAGGATGTAAATATGAAACTTATTATGGAAATGGAAATGAGAGGATCATACGTCTAAAATTTGAAAAGTTTGAAATTGAGAAGATAAAAATTATATTTCAATCATAAATGATTTGATTGTTGTTTCTTAATCTTGCGCAGAAGTAGTTGTACAATTTGATCTATTAGTTCAGCTTCAAACTTGATTATACTTAATTCTTTTCTCATGTTTTTAAGTTCCAAGCCTTGCGTACAATGGTCCAAGCAAAACCACAAATTGGCATTATGATGCTCGCGAGCAGGTAAATTGAGCATCAGTGTTTTTTGTACTCTCCTTTCTTATGGGATCAATACTGATATTATGATGCTTGCGATCCTAGCTCTGACTTATTTGTGCAATGTGATTCCCAAATCGGCCAATGCATTTGTGACGCGCGTAACTGTGCAGGTGCTTTGTGGGAAATTGCTAGCAATTGAGTACTTGGATGTTGTCGAGCAGGTTAATTAAGCATCAGTGTATTTTTGGTTTGTTGTGTGTTGATTGCAATTCTGATGCATCCTTTTGTGTGTGTGTGTGTGTGTGTAGTGTTTGCAAGCATTGGAGAAGATATTGAGGAAACAATCGGTGTTGACTTACGTTGACTTCTTCTTGACCAGCACGCAGGTAAATACATGCTTGCATTTTTTGGGGATTTATTAGTGTTATTGTTTGTTGATCGATGCTTATATGGCATGGAAACTAGAGGGTTGCTTTGGCTACTATTGCAACTGTGTGCAATAAACTGCCTTCGAATTGTTCTTTACTCTACGATCATGAAGATGGTCGGAACCCTAACGGGCCTCTAATATCAGCTGAAGCTCATCAAAGTGTATGCTATGGAGTGGCTTTATGATACCTTCATCATCTTCTTCGACGGTGCCATCACGGATCAACAAATAACTCTTTATCTTTGCTCATTACGAATTTGAGCTTCAAGTTTAGTCCATATCAGGTCTGTTTTGGCTAAATCAATAAGTAAGTCTCCATCCCCTCTCATTGTGAATTTTAGTCCATGTCGAATCTATTTTTGCTTTGGTGATTGGATCCTAGGTAGTGTTGTCAATTGTTGAGTTAGTTTCATTAAAGAGCTCGAATAGAATTTATCACTTGGGCACCAAGATCAGCAAGGTGAGAATTTTGAATCGCCTCTTCTATCTACAAAAGTATAAATAACGTTTTGCAGTACTCACAAAACCATGCATAACCTGCAAGAAACACAATTTTTTCAATATCGCTCGATAGTAATGTTCTTTTTAGGTATAACCTGCAGGAAACACAAAACACCATGCATAACATTTTGCAGTACTCACATAACAATTTCACTTCTCAATGTTTTCTTAAGTCATCAATGTTTTTTAAGTTAACATTTTTGTTTTAACATGTGAAAAGTGTTAATGCAAATTGTTAATGCATTCATGGGAAAAGTTTAAATTAGTTTCATTAACAGTTTGCATTCATATGAAAAATCCTGCTGTGCTCATTTACATTTGCAAGCGTTTTCATTTTCTTTCAACATTTTCAACATTTTCATTTTTAATATGTGAAAAATTCATGAATTTGCTACATTTTCAACATTTTCATTTTGTTATTAATTTGTTATTAGTTTGCATTCATGTGGAAAATTCTGTTATGTTGAATTTGCTACATTAATCAAACTGTTAATGCCTAATGCATTAACATTTTGCATTAGGTTTTGCCATGAATTAACTTGAATAAGCTTTTTCATGATGTAACTTGAATAAACTAGAATCATATTAAGCTTGAAAGATCAGCGTATAATCCTTCATTCAACATCAGGTGATTCTGTGAATCAAAAATTTGTTTACAAGTGAATTTCTGCTATTCAGGTTTAGCCATTATCAAAAATTTGTTTACAGTTGATTCACGTTAGCCATTATCAAAAATCAGTTTGAATACTTTTTTGAATATAACCAACTTGAACTTTTTGAATATAACATGAAGGGTTCAAGTTGGTGTTGTGAACTTTTTGAAAATTTTAAAAATTTTGAAATTTTTGAACTTTTTGAATATAACATTTGAATATAACACTTGAAAAATCAGTGTTGAACTTTTTGAATAATTTTGAACTTTTTGAATTCAAAATCAGTTTGAGTTGATAATGTTATCTGTGATCTGTGAACTTTTTCACTCTAATTTTTTGAATTCACTTTTGTGAAACTTTTGCAAGGTGATTTGAACCCTTCAAAACTCTTGATATCCTGTGAATTGCAACTCATTCAAATTTTGAACTTTTTGAAATTTTTGAAATTTTTGAATATAACATTTGAATATAACACTTGAAAAATCAGTTTTGAACTTTTTGAATTCAAAATCAGGTTGCGTTGATAATTTTATCTGTGATCAAATGTGAATGAGTGAATGTGATATGTGAAATGTAAATATAAACCTGTGAATGTTGATAATTCAAAATCTTCATTGAATTTTAGCCTAATGTTATTCACAGGATAACAAAATCAGGATAACAAATTTTATTCACAGGATATCAAAATCTTCAAAATCAAGAATTCAAAATCACAACATTAGATTTTTAGCCTACTGTTATCCTGCTGAAGATTCATTGAATGAGGTGAAATTTGAATATCCTGTGAGTTGAAGCTTTTAGTCAAAAATCTTCAAGTGATTATCTGTGAATGAGTGAAAATTTGCAACATCAAGTTATCTGTGAATGATTTGATAATTTGACTGTGAACTTTTTGATTTTTTAGCCTAATCTTCATTTGAATGTGATATCAAATCATGTGATATGTGCAACATTAGTTTTTTAGCCTAATGTTATCCTGCAGAAGATTCATTGAATGAGGTGAAATTTGAATATCCTGTGAGTTGATGCTTTTAGTCAAAAATCTTCAAGTGATTATCTGTGAATGAGTGAAAATTTGCAACATCAAGTCAGCTGTGAATGATTTGATAATTTGCAAAATTAGATGTTCACTTGAATCAGGATATCTCAGTTATCATTTACTTCACAGGTTGATTTTCACTTTCACAAATAGCAGAAGTATATTTACATTCACAGGTTGATAATTATAAAGATCAAATGTGAATGAGTGAATGTGATATGTGAAAGTGAATGTGATATCAAATCATTCGATAGAATTCAAATCATGTGATATGCGATATGTGAAAGTGAATGTGATATCAAATCATTTGATATGGCGATTTGAGTGAATTCACAGGATTTGAGTGATATCACATTCACCTTCTAATCATGCTATTTGTGAATGTGATATCAAATCATTTGATATGGCACACACCTTAGCAAATCCTGTGAAGTATATTTACTTTCACAAATCATTTGATAGAATTCAAGTGAAAATCAACCTGCTATTTGATAGAATTCAAGTGATAACATTTGATAGAATTATAGTGATAACATTTTCACAGGTTGTTAATTTGCAAATCATTTGATAGAATCAGGATAATTTGTTAATTTGAAAGTTACCTGGGATATTCAACAGGTGAGAGATATTAATCAAGATTTTGTGTTTCACCTATAGTCATGAGAGATATGTGAACTTTTGAATCATTATATGTGAACTTTTGAATGAAGACAGATATTTGTTATTTATCATTCACTTTTGTTATTTAACAGTGTTATATGTTATATGTGAACATCTTGAGTTTTATCATGTACTGGGATATTCAACAGTGTTATATGTGAACATCTTGAGTTTTATCATTCACTGGGATATTCTTGAGTTTTATCATTTTGAGTAGATAGATTATCACAATAGAGAATCCTGTATTTGTAAACAGTATATCCTGAATTTTGTTATTCCATTGAGTAGATAAAACAAATTTTGAATTGAAATTTCATTCAAGATGTGTGAACAAAATTGTTTTATCATGAATGAAATTTGTTTTATCTACTCAATGAGAATATATCATCTTGATGTTTACAAAATTTCATTGAGATATTTGAATGAAATTGAGTTTTACAGAATTTCATTGAGAATATATCATCTTGATGTGTGAACAAAATTGAGTTTTACAAAATTTTGAATTGAAATTCTCATTGAGATATGTGAACAAAATTCCATTGAAATTTCATTCAAGATGATAATTTTGTTATTCAATGAAATTTATCAAGATGTTTACAAATTTCATTCAAAATGAGATATACTGGGATATTTAACAGTGATATACTTTTTTGTTATTCAATAGAGAATCATGTATCAAAGAGATATGGGTGAACTCATTTTGTAAACAGGATCCTCTCATTTTGATATACACTTTAAATAAGGATATCACATGTTTTATCAAATTTGTTTTATCAATTTTGTATATCCATGATATCACAGGATATGAGTTCAATTTTGTTTTATCAAATTATACAGGATATCACATAAATCATGAATGTTAAATTTTGAATGATGAACTGAATTTTGATATTCTATCTCAAATTTTTGATCCTCTATAATTTTGAGTTGTGATATCCTTATGAACAGGATTCATAAGGATATCCTCTATAACAAAATAACAAAATTCAGTTCAACTCAAAATAAAAAAATTCAGTTCATAAGGATATCCTCTATAATCAAAATAACAAAATTAACAGGATTCATGATAATAGAGTTGTGATATCCTTATGAATTCATGAGTTGTGATATCCTTATGAATTTTGATATTGTATAATTTTGATCCTGTAAATTATGGGTGAATTCATATGAGTTGACAGGAATTGATCTTGTATATGAGTTCAATTCCATGATATGAGTTCAATTTCACATATCATAGAAATGTTTGTTGGTGAAACAGGATATGGGAGAGGATCCTGTTTTGTTTTGTGAGAGGATATAGGTGAAACATCTTGATAAATTTCATTCAAGATTTTGTAAAACATTGAATGAAATTTCATTCAATTTCATTCAAGATTGTTTCACCCATATCCTGTTTCACCCATATCCTGTTCAAGATTGTTTCACCCATTCAAGATTTGTTTTGTGATTGGATGAGATTGAATGAAATTTATCAAGATTGAATGAGATTGTGAACAAAATTGAATGAGATTGTTTCACCCATATCCTCTTACATTGAATGTGAGAGGATATGGGTGAAGCAGGAAATTGTTTTGTGATATACAAAATTGTTTCACCCATATCCTGTGAACATGGATATACAAAATTATTCAATGAACTCATATCATGGAATTGTTTTGTGATATCCTGTATATGAGTTCAAAACTCATATCATAGAAATGTTTTGTGATATCCTCTTACATTGAATATGAGTTCACAAGATATACTTCATTCACTTCATTCACTGATTTTGAGTTATATTTCAATTTTTCACAAGTTGAAATCTTGATATACTTCATTTACTAAAATAACCTCAAAAAATTTTCACATGTATATGTCCTGTGAATGAAGTGAATCAAATTGAGTTATCAAGATTATATGTCCTGTGAATTGAATGAAGTATTTTTCACAAGTTTTATCAAATTTTTCACAAGTATATCAAGTTTTTGAATATATGAATATCATTTTTTGAGTTATCAAGATTAAATGTCCTGTGATTATTAAATGTCTTGTGAATGTCCTGTGAAGTATCCTGTGAAGTATCCTGTGAGATATGGGTCAAATTCATAAGAGATATGGGTGAATGTACTGTGAATTATTCAAAATCAGTGAAGTATTTTTGAATGTTATATGTGAAATTATATGTGAAATTTCTCATATGCAAAATTATATGTGAAATTTTTGATATCCTGTTAATTTTAACTTTGGGTGAAGGATATGCAAAATCATATCTCATAAGTTCAAATAAGTTCACATAAGATTTCCTGAAGTTTAACATTTTATATTTTATCATGATTAAAGGTGAAGTTTCAATTTGAGTTATCAAGATTAAATGTCCTGTGAATGTCCTGTGAAGTATCTTGATAACCAAGTTGCAAATTATCAATCTGAGTTATTAAATGAGTGTTGGTGTTTGATATGAAATTTTCATGTGAGTTATTAAATGAGTGTTTGATATGAAATTTTCATGTGAGTTATTAAATTAATAACTGAGGACATTTAATATGAAATTTTCCTGTGAGTTATCAACATTAAATTTAATAACTTGGTGTTTGAAATTTATCAGGATATTAAATGAGTGTTATATATGAATGTCCTGTGATATGAAACACCAACAGGACATTCACATGAGTGTTAAATCAAGTTATTCACAGGAGTGTTTGATATCATGTTATTTAATAAATGAGTGTTTGATATCCTGTTATTCACAGGACATTTAATAAATGAGTGTTTGATATTCAAGTTATTAAATGAGTTATCAAGCACAGGACATTCACAGTTAATTTAATAACAGGACATATCAAGTTACCAACATTAAATGTCATGTGAGTTATCAAGTTATCTTTAATATGAAACACCAACATATCAAGTTATGAAATTTTGCTGTGAATGTCCTATGAAATTTCATATCAAACACCAACATCCAAGGATACCAAGTTTGATAATTTGAGTTATCAAGATTGAGTTATTAAATGTCCTGTGAGTTATCAAGTTTAACATTTCATATCACACCAACCTGAACTTGAATGTTGGTGTTTGATATGAAATTTTCCTGAACTTTAACATTCAAGTTGGTGTTTGAAATTTTCTTGAAGTGAATACCAAGTTCACTTCAAAACACTGGTGTTAAAGTTCACATTCACATATCACTTCAAAACACCAGTGATATGTGAATGTTAAAACCTGGTATTCACTTCAAAACACATCACATTCACATTCACATTCAAAACACTGGTTAAAGTTTAACACTGGTGTTTTGAAGTTTGATTTTGAAATCACATTCAGGTGAATACCAGTTTCACATAACACTGGTTAAAATTTTGAAATCAAATTTTGACAATTTGCAACATTCACATTCACATTCACATTCACATTCACATTCAAAACACATTCAAATCACATTCACAAATCATGATTTTGCATATCCTTCACCCAAACTTCAACCTGGTATTCACTTCAAGTGATATGTGAACTTTAACATTCAAGTTGGTGTTTGATATGAAATGTTAACATTCAAGTTCACATAAGATTTCCTGAATGTTCACTTCAGGTTGGTGTTTTGAATGGTAAAGTTCACTTGAATGAGTTGATGCTTGATGTTGCAAATTCACATTGAATGTTAAAGTTCACATAACATTTCATATCACACCAATTTTGAATGTTCACATAAGATTTCACATTGAATGTCCACATACATACACCCTTCCTTCAATATGTTTTGGTAATATGTAATTTTCTTTGCAATTTGCACTTTTCTTTGCACTTTTCTTTGGACAGGTTCTGTACTTTTCTTTGCAATTTACACAAAAGAAAATGGACAAGATGTATAATGCAATCTGAGCTTTTTTCTTCTTAAAATGGTGTCAGGTATGTGCAATTTATTCTTCTTTTAACACTGAAAAATTCATCAAATTCTTATCGCTGATGCATACATTCCAGGTGTTTTGATGAAAATCACTGAGAAGAATTTTGTTTGCTTGAAAATCGCTGAGAAGAATTTTGGGGACAAACACCAGAAATTTTCTTGCCGGGATTGGAACAAGAAAGAGATTTTGTTTTCTCTAATCAGCGATTTGATTGATTTCGCTCGATGTTAGTGCATTCCTTATGTAATTTCTATCATTTGTGATTGGTAGCTAAAGTGAAGTGGGGAGCTCAAAGAGGGAAGAAGAATGGCAAAGACTACTACTCAGAAGATGGTGTCAGTGTAACTGGACATCCCCAACATCATTGGTATGATTTTTGGTCAATTAAGAGTTCCTTTTAATATATGTTACCTTACGAATTTTATGGGCGATATCACAAAATAATTAGGATTCATCAAGAATTGTTATTGTTGATTAGTGGTATAAGCTTATGGCCAAGGGTTTGAAGTACGATACTGCCAAGGTCTTAATGCCGCAGTTCGAGCTGAATGAACCTACCTATAATAGCTACAGAAAGCTTTATTTCAGCCATATCTGTGTTGTCGATAGGATCAGGTTTTGCGTGGTTCACTGTAACCCTTAAACATGTCTTCCTCTTTCATGGAAAGTAGGTCGGTTAACTCACCACATCCACATTCTTTTTTATTATCAAGTTAGATAGACTAGACAAAAAACTTCTTCTTTTTTATGTCACTGATATCTGGGGGAAAGTAGGCCAGTAGTGAACTCAAAAAAGGAAGACATCCAAGCGAAGTTGTTATAGGAACGGTAGTGTCTTTCGTTTAGAAAGAGCGGGTCCAGCTTCTATGTGGATGTTGTTTGCTGTTTGGGTTGGCGAGGGTCATCACTTTGCTCATCAGAGTGATTGAAGCAACCACAAAATTAGGTCAGTATTCATGCAACAAATCAGAGAAGTAAGCCCAATTGTTTTTTTCTTTTGCTTTTGCTTTCTGGATATTTTTAAATATTTTCTTTTATTTTGTTGGTATACTTTATTATAGCTTCTGCATCTGATGATTATTTGATATCATTATAATAGTAGATGAAGTTAGTAGAATGTTACTACAGTACCGACTGCAGATTAGACCAGGTCAATAACAGATGATTAAGGATTTTATTGTGTAGTTTGTTGAAATTGGAGCATTAGTAGAATATGATCATGGTTAAGGGGAGTTGTGTTGGTTTCAGATCAGGTTTTGGTTTCTTCAATCTGTTGGTTGCATGCTGTGAGGTTACTTCTCAAATATGTGATTCACAACTTGAAACAATTGGTTACAACTTAATAGTACCCAAAGTTGGAATAAAGCAATAATATATGGTTTCCACATAAGAGTGATTCATGTGTTTCAAAATAAGAATATCGGAAAAGATATGGTAGCATGACATTTCTTATATTGTGCGTTGATGTGCCGATTATTGATTGGCTGCTCAAAAAGCAGCATACATGGATTGTTTTTGCATCGATCAATCAATGCTCATCATGTTAGTGTACCCTCATTAATCCCAAATAAGAATAATTAGAGATATGGTTATAGCTCGCTTGGAAATTTGACTATTCCAGGATTGCTAACTCTTATTGAGAAGCTACATCTATTGACCATATGTATATTTTGTTTTCTTTATTTCATATAGAAACTTGGATGTGATAACTTGGATACGATATCATTGGGCAATTTATGATCATTTATGTGCTCCCTGGACAGCCAATTGCAAATCTGTAGTTTAAGATATATGGGTGAATCAGCACAATCCATGGTATGTCCTTCCTTTTTGATCTCAAATTAGGCCAGTACATGAAGGGAACGTACACTGCTTAGCCAAACAATTCTTTGAAATAAATCTGCTTCTAGGCTGCTTCATATTTATTTTATGTCTTTGGACTTCATATCATATTGCCATTCATGTTGTAATATTAACACAGTAATGTATGTACAAATGGATGCATGTTGTTACTATGTGCTACATGTACACTGAGACGTTTGCTCCAAATTAAAGAAAATAAACTTATGAAAACACTTGATTTGATTTCTTCACTTCACTTTTGCAGTTCTCTCGGTAGTTCGCTTTCAGGTACATGAATGTTGCTTTTTTGATCTTCTTAGTTTGATTACTTTTTTTTTATCTTCTCAAATATATTTGAATCCCCGGAAAGGCATAACTGAAAATTTTGCAACTTTCATCATGCAGGAAGTCATTGGACTCTCTGAATTTTTAGAACATGATAGAAATCAGACCCAATACGTAAAGTGATAGCTGCCAAGTTGAAAGCAGCTTCGACTGGCATGGTACGAATAAGAAAATTTAAGTTGCCAATTTTTTCAATGTTTGCTTTGCTCTACAGAATGTGCGTAGCATGCCTTGAATGTGTAATTTCCCCACCATAGTAAACCTGTAAAACATCTCGAGTTCCCCTTATTGGCCGTCACTTGATTTGGGTAGTAACATAAGAATTGGTAGCCTTTTCTATTGCCATATTGGAAACACCATTGAAGCTAGCTCAAATTCTAGCTGTTTGCACAAGAAATTTTTAATCTGTTTATTTACTTTTACTTGCGCAGTAATGATATTTTGTTACGGATAACAGGAGATTGGAGACTTTGATAATTGGATGAAGACCATGGACTTCGACTGCAAAAGCATCAATGCTGTGATTTGCAATATCCACCAAGTGTGACTGCGTTGTCGTCGTGCTACCACAACATAAAAAACTACCTAAGCATGTTTCGGTGCAAAAATGGACATATCATGATGCTATCTCTTTTCGGCGTCTCCCTGCTCATATGCATGACTGTCGTTCCAGCTTTGGCAGCATGAAGGATAGCGCAAGATGGCAATTGAAGATGCGTACCTGCTTGCATTACGGAGAGTTGCGAATGCACCGACTAAGTAAGGATCTTTATCAGCATGGTTACAATAAGAACAAATTTATACTGGAAAAATTTTCAATAAGAACATATATAGTTTACCAATACACATATTATTCTATTCAATTGCTACCATATATGTATTTGGTTAATGGTGAAACTCCCTCTATATTTTTTATGCTTATTATCTATCAAATCAATTGCTATCAGTCTATTCTGTAATTTTTTTCAAAAGATGGCTAAAAGAGGAAAAGAAAAGAACAAATCCGTTTATTGTGATTCATATAAGAAGCAAAGTATAAAGTATAATTGCTACATAAAGAATCCTTCAATTGCAAATGAGAATTGGTAACATGTATCCGGTCATTTGCGAATGAGAATTGGTAACACGGTGGTCATATGTAAAGTGTTATCCGGAGCCATAGATTTTGTAGTATGCAAACTTAAGTTAACATTTTTAAACTCTACAACGAGATGGATTTCTTGCACAATTGTGAAAAGTGCACAGAGAACCAGAAGTCTGTTTTTAATACTACATTTTGTGACAATTCAAAAGAAACAATTTGTGAAAATATGTACATGCAAGCAAAACTTCTGATCTGCAGACAGAAAACCTCTTAAGTTTATTTTACCTTTTAGTGTTTTGATTTTTTTTCCCTGCTTGATAACATCATATAATTTAATCATTGTGATCCTAGAAATTCCTGTGTAGGTATCTAGAATCT